>JACXGM010004526.1:26574-37899 GCA_016801145.1 Umbra pygmaea | reverse complement strand
CCCCCCCACCACTCCTCTGACTGTTATCATCTAACATTAATATACCCCCCACCACTCCTCTGACTGTTATCATCTAACATTAATGTACCCCCCACCACTCCTCTGACTGTTGCCAAGTTAGGTCGCCACATAAAACAAGTAGTTCCTATATTAAACTAATTATTTATAACAAGGTGTGAACACTTACTTGTATGTACTGTTGCTAATTAAATAAATGGCACATTCACAAGTATGCTTTTGTGATGCATTTATTTATGCATTTTCATATATTGGTTGAAATAGACTCAAACAGCCTACTAGCCTATTATACTGTATGACTAACACAGGTGGCACAAGTCAACATCTGTGCCTTTGTCAGAGAAACAGCTAATGTGTCTGAATTTCCATTTGTTTACGTTGTTTTTCTAGAGATATTTAAATATATCCATTACAAGCCACAATGCACTTGTCTGGGAATGTATGAATATGGGCAGTCTCCATGTACAAAATGTAGACACAGACAGATGCAGACAATGATATTATATGCCAAAGAAATCCATTGTTGATTACCACTCAAGGTGCCTGTATAGTTGTTGCACACATACTGTAGAACAACTGTGGAATCCAGGACTAATACAAAAAAGAGCAATGCAGGTGTAGCGAAAACGTACAGGTGGAAATTATGTGCAAAAACTTAGAGGTGGAAAAAGTACAAATTATAATTACTTTTTTGAGTTACTCAGAGTTTAAATGTTTTGAGAAGTCCCTACTTAAGACCAAAATAATCAGGTAAGAGGAGTTCATATCAGTATGGTGACCATGAATAATATTTTCTTTACACTTTCTATTTGTTTTATAGGTCACTGGCCGTCGTGTGGGTGGGGCTGCTAGCCCATGCCTACAGTGGTTCTAAGCCAGTAGCTCCCATCTTTGGCCCCCGCCAAGCCTTCCCATCACACAGTAGGGGAATCCGAAAGAGCAGCACAGATGTAATCGTCCAGCTCATTGAAATAGGCATCCTCCTTTACCGGGTCACAATAAGCTTTATGTTCAACCCGTGCTTGTCTGCTGTGCCTCCTCTTTGCCGTCTCTGTTTGCGCTCGTTCATTCTGTAATAACTTGAGTGCAGGTGCACGAGTAAGCTCAGACAACTGCGAAGGTCGATCAGCAAATCTAACAGTTTAATTCCAACCACTTGGGAAATGAAATAAGCCACAATGGGCAAAATGTAACACAACTGACTGACACAAACACAGGACCTTGAGTAAATCGGTAATGACATAAATGGTAACAGCTGTGTCTGGCTTGCTACGAGATTGACAGGTGAAATGATTGATGTGATGTCTGGGAAAACAGAAAGCAGTACACCCACACCTTACCCCACCACAATATCAGTCCAGGGGGAAACACTGTTACATAGTATGACAACATAGAATGAAATAGGATTGTACTAGGGTGTTTACCATTTGTTTTACACAACACACCGTACACTTTTAAGGTGCAAAGTAAGTTTTATTGTGCCATTAAATCGTTTGTTACATAAGTATTCATCCCCTTGCAGTGAATGCCCAAAGTAAGCTCTGGGGCACCCTCACAACTCACATAATTAGGTTAATAGTGTCCACATGTGTGCAATTAAAATGTCACATGATCTCAAATAAATACACCTGTACACTGTAAAAAATAAAGACTATATCTTCTCAATAAAATTAAGGCAAAAGATTACAAGGAATTTAATTAATAAAATGTAACTTAAGTTTGTTATTTACCTATAATAGTTAATTGAAATAATTGTTTAAATTTAATTAATAAAATTGCTTGTAATCTGTTGCCTTAATTTTATTGAGTAGATATGGTGTTTCATTTTTTACAGTGAAACAAACAGCATCGTGAAGACCAAGGAGCTGTTAAAACAAGACCTGCATTAAGATGTAAGTAGGGTGAAGTCAGATAAATTGGGCCATCAGGTAAAATGGGCCAAATAAAGTTGTAGCATCATATCTTTTAATATCTTTACAGAAAATCACAATAACTGATCTTGCATTGTTGCTTCAACACTCGTGGACTTGTAACAAGAGTGTTGATTGGTCTGAGTTTTCTAGGCAGGCAGGGCAGAAAAATCACATTAGAGCTCATATGCATAGCTTAATTGATGGTATTATAAGCCCTTTACCAAAAAGTGGCCCATTTTTGCTGACTTCACCCTATATTACATGTACTACATCTTGCTATATCAGAGACAGGGTTTTTAGTTGTTTTTAGAGTAGGGCCTAGTTCTTTTGTGTCTATCTAGAAACTATCAATCATTATCATGGTTCCACATAGTGTTTCTTGAATACATCAAGCAAGGCTCTCTTAATAAGTCTATATTTTTCATACCTCCAATATGTACAGTGCATTAGAAACACACTCCTTATTTGTTAATTATTCACCTTTATTTTCTAAGAACAATCATATACCCAGAGGTATACCTCAGGTAAGGTTGCAGCTACACATTTTTTATGTGTATTTCATCAATTTTGCCTACAGTGAGCAGAGTGTACTGTACTGTATGCCATACTGTTGCTGCATTACAATGCTCCATTGAAAGCTGTTTTTATTATTGGGACCTCTGGACAATCACTTTACTTTAGACCTGTAGCTTTAGGCATGGGCAGTTAGTACCATAAATTTATTCAGTACTCTCACTTGAGTGTATTTGTGGCACAACTCGAGTGTGACTGGAGGAGGCTGACTCGGATCTCCACAAGGTTGTTGTCTGGCTTCACCCACTGTACTCTGGAATTCGATGAACTGTCACAGCACCATCTGGATAGCTGCCTTCAACTTCTCTTCCTAAAGCAGAAAAATAGGAAAGCAGGGGTATTAGAATTTATGGCCTGGGGCATGTTTTGAAGGGCAAATGGGCGAGGATCGCCATGGCACCTGCAATGGTCTGTGCTGAGTGAAGGCATCTGCCTGCACAACCTTCAGCTGGTCTAAGAAAAGGCTATAAGTCTACAAAAAGACACCTGGTTGTAAGTAGTATTATAACTACAAAGAATCCACATTATCCTGTATTTATTTGCATCTAGTCATGGCCAATACATGGCCTACACTTAAATAGCCTGTGCATGCAGTAGCATTTCATCTTTTATAAAATGAGATTTTGGCGAAATGTATTTTACAACAGGAAAAACTGAGCACCCATATAGTTACAACAAACTAGTTTATAACCTGTGGATAAAAATGTAATATGATGCCGCCGGCGCCGTTTTAATAACATTCGCTGGTTAAAAACCCTGTAACTGGATTTGAGTTTGACTTTTGTAAAATGTTAACAATCTATTGATAAGTAATACAACAACATATAATTTGTTTTTAGCATCGGGAAATCACAAGTGCAGGTGTGCCCCCACGCTGTTTCGTGCTGGAACTTAATCCTTGTCACCTAGGTAACATATGTTTCTAAGAAATTTCAATTTTTGATTTAGGATTGCTGATACACTTAATGTATTAACTTTTAATGATGTTATGGCAATACTATTAAATTATGGTTAATTCAAGGCTGTTAATATGCACATATTAGCTATCTAGCTAATTTTTGAATTTACAGTAGCCTGTAGTATTCTATACTCTCGGCTCATCTTCACATGTATAAATGTAGTACAGTAATGTTGTAGTAGTAACTAAAAAAAACATTACAGAAACGGAGCACTGTAAAATCTTTATATTTTATCATGCAGAATGTAATATAAATATACACTATCAGTCAAAGTTTTTTGGACTGGAAGATATTTTAATGTTTTAAAAAGAAGTCTCATCTGCTCTCCAAGGTTTAATTTATTTGGTCCAAAATACAGCAACAGTAATATTGTGAAATATTTTTACAATTTAAAATAACTGTTTTCTATTTGAATATATTTTAAAATGTAATTTATTTCTGTGATCAAAGCTGAATTTTCAGCATTACAGCTCTAGTTCAGTACTATTCAGTGTCACGTGATCCTTCAGAAGTCATTCTAATATGCTTTTCACTGCAACTGTACAGCTGCTCAAGAAAGCCATACTGTGCTTTCCAAACTGTTGAGCAGTTCTACTAGTCCAAGGTGTTCTTCACTTTCCTGGATACAATCACACAGTAACTCAGAAGAAGATGTAAAGTAGATATGACGATGCCCACAGGGAAAATACTGCAGTCATACCACAGCCTGACAGTTCATGACAACTGGGTGGGCACAACAAACACAGAGGCTGTCCAAGCCATACACACACTGTGTGACTTTTATAGTGTTGAGGAGGAGCAGCAACTGAAGACAGAGCTGAAGGTTTACCATACTACCTTCAAGTCAAGTGGCATGAAGAGTTTGCTTTCCACCAAAGAAACTAGTGGCCAGCACGTTTTCTCTACACTGGTAGAAATGCTTAAAGTATATGCCACCCTACCTGTATCAACTGTAACTGTGGAGAGATCCTTTTCAAAAACAAGGTTAATTAAAAACCAACTACGAAGCCTCTGCTCAGAGGAGAGACTCTCAGACCTTCTCCTTATAGCCATAGAGAGGAACATCCCAGTGGATCACAGTGAACTCATAAACATCTTCAAGCACATGGCTCACAGAAGGTTGCTGTTGTAATTAGGTTGAAAGAAGCTCTGTTACCCTGTATATCTATATTATCTATATTATTATTATGGTTCTTATTAATAGTGAATACATCTTAAGCTTTTGAGACTATTATTTTGTGTAATTGAATTTGTCATGAAGATGTGACCATTTCTGCCTTTTATGTAGGCTTACTAAATAATGTTAATATAATATATATATATATATATAAAAGAGGGGTTTGCGCTTTTTCAGTTTCAATACATGCCCCTCAAAAGGTCTGTGCAAGGCCCTGGCATGGAGTTAAAAAAAATGTGACCATTTGCCAATTACTGAGAGGCGTGTTTATTTTCTGTCAGGCACAGATAGGGCAGCCTACCTGTAGGCTGGGGGAGGTTGTGGGCCTGGTAGAACAGGATAAATGATATCCAGTGAACGCCATAACATTGTGAGGCTGCTGCAGCAGTCAGTGAGGTGTTGAATCAAACAATTTCACAGATGTCTCAGCATCTGGCTGATTTTAATGAAGCGCATATAGGGAACCAGTTTGCCAGCCTCGAACCGCAGTGTCCAACAGGAGCTCTCTGATGAGCCACAATGCACAATGTTTCCTAGTAAAACCTACACAGTATTGCTATATTATTATTATATTATTAGTATTATTAGTATTATTATTATATACACAGTATTGTACACACATGCATGTGTGTACAATACTGTGTATATTATTAGTATTATTAGTATTATTATTATATACACAGTATTGTACACACATGCATGTTTCTTGCTGTAAAATAAAGCTTAACAGTTGTAAATACAGTTTGAATGCACTAGTAATACTCACACATAGCTTATTTACATTTTTTATCACCAACCAACCAATCAATCAATCAATCAAATTCATCTTATTAATCACCTTTTACATCAGCCGTGGTCACAACGTTGTTTTACAGATACCCAACCTGGAACCACAAATAGCAAGCAACAATACACAAATGAGAGAAGGTTTTTTTTGCAGAGTGCAAGTGGGCAAGGGGGGCGTTACAGCATATGGGGGTTCCTGCATATCACGTAACGCCCATGGATGCTTGCTTTTGGTCTATGGCTACAGAAAGTCACCCTAACCCTAACCTTAACCATATTATTTTATATTTGGTTACAGGTAATGTGTTTACTAAGACAGCTTCTACGTATTTCACGGATAGGATAAAAACTGACCAATGGTAGTTACGTGATATGCAGGAACCCCCATATGCAGTAACACCCCCTTGCTTGCACATGGAAAATAGTCCACATTGAAGATTGAGGCACATCCAAGACAGTAATGGATGTCTATTTCATGAACAAACATAGCGCTAATGGAAATTGTATTTCTAACAGTCACTTTGCTTTTCAAACACATTTTCATCCTGGTACATTTTAATGTTTTTATTCATTTAATTCTGCATGATTGTTATATAATGTGTATTTGTATTGTTCTGGATTTCTCTATCTGTCACACTCTCTTTGGACATAATGGAGTGTGGGCGCCTTCATGTGGTTGTTACCGGACATAACATGACATTCATGCCCATATAAGGACTTCCAGGTGTCATTGTCATGCACCTGTTTCCAATAATCCTCTTCAGTGCATATATATATATATGTACATACTTCCCCTGTCTGACTGGTTTTCATGTTCCATTGTTGTAATGTTAAAGGTTGATTTCACTGTGCATTTTAAATCTGCAATTGCTTCTTCCTCACTTCGTCCAACGCATCTTGACATTGTCAGTGTACATTGGGAAGACGAAGAAGCAGCTCAACACTTCTACCTTCACAAAGACACAACCATCCTATATTCTTGGCTATCCTCCATATTATTGCTATGTCGTCAACAGTTCATATTTGGCTGGGAACAGGGAAATAGGAAATAATCTTTATGAAAGAATGCTAAAACAATAGACATGCCATACTAATGTTAATTTCTTCTAAGAATGGGAAGTATATACTGTAAAGTATGTAGTGTGGACATCAAAACATTAGGCTTATCAGACTTGCATTTATATTTTCACTCATAATGTACCTGTTATCCACATGCACACACAAGTCTTTTTTAATCTAATTTCTTCACATAGTAGCTTTCATGCAATGTGTGGAATGTGTATTCATAGCAAAAGGAAATCCAAATAGCTCTCCTGGAATGAACTCAAACTGAAGTTATCTGAGAAATCTGTGTTTAGTAAGAGCTTTAGATGCATACGGATGTGTCTAATGATCAGTGGCAGCTGAAGACGTGCTCCTCTTCACACACAGCAGGAAAATCACATCCCAGTTTACCTCCGAGGAGGGACCGGAACCAACGACTCAGCCAGATGAATACACAAAGACATGGAAGGAAAAACGGAAGGGAAGGAAGACCGAGGAAAGTGAGGAAGAAGTGAATGCGGGATAAGGGCTGGAAGAGCAACAGAGCATGTCTAAGGGGTGAGTCAGCAGAAATGAAAAAGGATTCATGACAAGGGCAATGGAGAAGTGAGGAAAAGGCGAGACAGAGGGTGTAGACCAAACAAGGGGGAGTTGACCCGCACCCCGGTGAGATAATGCAGGCAATCCCACTAAGTGCTGCCCAATGATTACATTTCTGAAATAAGAGGCAGTGCTACAGTACTGATAGGCTAATTGAGACGACACTAAACATTGTTGGGGTAAGCCCCCTTTCGGCTGTAGTTCTCCTGGCCAAAACCCAAAGACATGCACACATGGATGTACACAAAGACACACACAGGTCTGCAAAGGCCTTCACAATACATCTTGCTAAAAGGAAAGAGATTCATGGCTTGACCACCGTCAACTTCTTCACCTTTTCAATCATTCCTAATGTACTGTTAAATTACTAATAACAGCTTAGCTTTTCCATAATGATTCATGAACCCTTATAAAGCAACCAATTGCATTTATTTGTTGGAATTATGTATTACAGTTTAGCACTGAAAGGCAAATTGCTAGCATTTGTCTGGGTTGCTAAGAATCCCAGGTTCTACATAAATTATAAGTTCCATAACCCTGGTAACAATAGTTTTCTATTAAGACTCAGTGATGGAATTGCACATCTGTGTTAAAGAAGTTAATGGAACGCCATGCAAACAATGGAAATGTAATGGGAAAGGTTTGGGAAAGTTGTGTAAAGCTAAATGTGAATCAACCGCCAATATACTGTACACTGTCCGGCCACTTCATTAGGTACACCTTGCTACTACGAGGTTGGACCCACTTCTGCCTACAGGACTGCATTAATTCGTCATGGCATAAATTCAACACGGTGCTGGAAAAATTCCTCAGAGATTTTAGACAATATTGACAATTGCTGCATATTTGTCGGCTGCACATCCTTGATGTGAATCTCCTGTTCCACCACATCCCAAAGGTGCTCGATTGGATTGGTGACTGTGGAGGCCATTTACAATTACAGTGCATCCCATTAGAAGATGGGTACACTGTGGCCATAAAAAAATGGACATGTTCAGCAACAATACTCAGGTTGGCTGTGGCATTCAAACAATGCTCAATTAGTACTAAGGGGCCAAAAGTGTGCCAAAAAATCATCTCTCACACCATTACACCACAATCACCCGCCTGAACCGTTTATAATAGCCAGGATGGATCTATGCTTGCATGTTGTTTATGCCAAATTCTGACCCTACCATCTGCATGTACCAACCCTAGAGATGGGTGTGTGGAAAATTCCAGTAGATCAGCACTTTCTGAAATATTCAAACCAGCCCGTCTGACACCAACAGCCATGCCACGTTCAAAGTAGTTTAAATCTTCTCCTTTCTGATGTTTGCTCTGAACTTCAGCAGATCGTCTTGACCATGTCTACATGCCTAAATGCATTGACTTGCTGCCACATGATTGGCTGACTAGATATTAGCTAATGAAGTGGCCGGAGAGTGTATGTTTATATCAACCTCACAATTCCACATTATACCACTAGAAACAACGAAACTACATTGAAGATCTCTGTGTTGCTACCTAAGATAACAGCATATACTATACAAATATTGAATAGTATATGCTACAAATATGAGGTAGCATTAAATGTGTTAATGATGCCCATGTAATGAAGAGTATCATGAGGGATATAAGGACACTGTCATTTTCACAATGTAAAAAATTACATGTTCTCAGCCACTTCTTTTCAACATAAAATTAATTAAACCACATAAAATAAAGAAATGCTAACGGAGTTAATGAACATTCATTTTGTTAGATTAGAGTTTCTGACGGTTCTGGTTTCATAGAACTCTGTACCGCATAGCGCATTGTTACATAGGACATTGATAAGTCCCTCAACTTCAAACTAGGTCACTTACAGCACCTTGGAAAGCTGCGTTTACTGAACTGAGCATGTGTGTAGTTAGGGCATGTGCAGCGTGGTGTCTGTGACATCCTTACTACCCATTGGGAGTAGGAAAGATGAACAGGCAGCTGGTGCTTTATGCAGTGCTCCGTCCGTTTCCCCGCTCACTTGCCCTTTCCCACAAGATATCAAACAGATTATATTACAGCTCTGGAAAAAATAAGACACCACTGCAAAACATCAGTGCCTCTGGTTTTTCTAGTCATAAGTATGTGTTTTGGTAAAATTAACATGTTTGTTTTATTTCATAATTACTGACAACCTTTCTTGCAAATTTCAAATAAAAACATAGTTATTCGGAGCCTTTATTTGCAGAAAACAACATCTGGTCAAAATAACAAAAAAAGATGCAGTGTTGTCAGACCTCGAATAATGCCAAGAAAACAAGTTCATATTTATTTTTTAACAACATAATACTAATGCATTAATTAATTTTTTGTGTGGAATAATAATAATTGAATAATATAATAATAATAATTGGCTTCCCTAAGTCTTGGTGTGCTGTCCACCAATCTTTCACATTGATATTGGGTGACTATGCCACTACTGGCGCAAACATTTGTTTAATCACTTGTGAACATCCATCTTCCTCTTGGTCACATCCCAGTTGTTTTCAATGGGGTTGATTTAAGAAAAACTTGCAGTGGTCTCCCATTTTTCCTGATCATTTTATCTTAATTAGGGACTTCCCAAAACTTGTGAACTCAACAAGTAACTGAAAAGTAATCGTAAAAGTAACTTTACCCAACACTGCTTATGATTGATTCAAGATTGGATCAAATGCTGAAACACTGCGCTTCTCTCTAGATAGAGAGGCATGTACACAATGCCTACAATAACTTTTATTCTACTTGAAAGTTATCATGGTTATTTGAGAGCCAACATTTAGAGGCTGTGAGAACTTGGTTTAATGAACCAACTTGGAAAAAGACAGATACTACACATACTGTAGTTCATTACTAGTCAAGAACTCTCCATAGTTTACAATAGTCTTGTTAACATAGTACACTGCTTTTTAAACTGAAAATAATTTATTTAAGGATAAATTTGAACAAATTCCACAGTGGGTGGTATCACCCTAATCTGCAAGCCTCGATCATGCCCAGGCAGCAGCTGGCACACGCAGAACAGACTCACATGCACTGACTACAAAACAAGAAAGGTAAATTATCCAAACGTATAAACCACACGACAAGTCCTGATGGTTCCTTGGAGCCCAGTGTCCATAATGAGATTATGGAGTTTTTTTACCTCTAGGGAGTCAATTCATTGGTCGTTGGCACCTTCCACACACCATATTTCAACAAGATTACAAATATAATTTGTTGAAATGGCCATCCGGGCTCCTCATCTCCTCCAGACATAGGGGCCCATGTGTCATCCAGCCTAGCCACGTCACCCTGCTTTGGGGAAGGTTTATCACCAGGACTCTTCCTGTCTGGAACTTTGAGTGCAGCATCCACAGCTTTAGCACTGTGGGGAAATGGCAGGCCAGAAACTCTGCTTCCCAAATCACTAACACCCTATTTACTCTCAGTATAATGTACTTTACTTTAGGCCAGTAGTATTGATATAAACAGAATTAGGCCCACTTCTTTTGAGCAGAGTTTGTCACGCTAAATGTAGCACTCTGTCTAAGGAGAAATGTACGGTAGAAGGAACAGTCTATCAGAATATTCAGTTCTACCAACTACCTACCACCCAGTAACCCAATCCCTTCAAAATCACATAGGCCATTATACTCTCTTGCTGTATGAAATGAGAAAATGTTCAGTAAAGGCATATAGAACAGTATTTTCTGCAATTTATTTATTTAATTGATAATGAAGTATATTTTGACTTTTATGTTCTCTTTAAAAAACATTTTTTTTACAGAGGAACTGATTCCATCATTGAATGAATACCCTTTGCCTGTCATGATACTGAACATTAAAATCATAAAATATTAAATAATAAAAACAAAGCAAACAAGGAATAACCTGATTATTTTACCTGTTCAATGACTCCTACACTGCTCTCATTTCCTACACCACAATAACAAACCCCAATACAAAACAGAGGACTCATTATACTGGTCTTAATTCGTTTTTGGCATCACCAGCACCGCACTGTATTTCTTTCTTCTATTTTCTATATTTTTCTAATTTTTTTACTCCTGGTTTAGAGAAATGCAATTAAGGCCAGGATTAGTCTGGGTGTGAATGTGTGTTTGTGAAATGAAATAAAAGCATAGCTGTGTGTGTGTGTGTGTGTGTGTGTGTGTGTGTGTGTGTGTGTGTGTGTGTGTGTGTGTGTGTGTGTGTGT
Organism: Umbra pygmaea; assembly: GCA_016801145.1. Taxonomy (NCBI): domain Eukaryota; kingdom Metazoa; phylum Chordata; class Actinopteri; order Esociformes; family Umbridae; genus Umbra; species Umbra pygmaea. The sequence goes on along the minus strand of JACXGM010004526.1, from coordinate 26,630 downwards.
GTGTGTGTGTGTGTGTGTGTGTGTGTGTGTGTGTGTGTGTGTGTGTGTGTGTGTGT
>JACXGM010004526.1:8640-26474 GCA_016801145.1 Umbra pygmaea | reverse complement strand
GGAAACAGTTAACATTCTTGCTCAAGGACAGAAATACAGGTTTTACACTTTGCCAGCTGTGATTCGATCTTGGATCCTTTGGTCTGGTTGAACTTTGGTCCATGAGGAAAAATTATATTTTCAGATTATATTTGACATCAAGGCGAACGTTACAGCTTGCAGTTTGGATTAGAATCAAGTTTAGTTTGCTAAACACCATTTGAACTACATCTAAAGTACATTCAGATGTATTGTATTGAGAGTTGAAAAGTTTTGAAATAAGGAAAAAAATGTGATTTAATATGTATTTACGTATGAGTAGCTTTCAAAACGGACAGATAGGTTTTAAGTGATTAAAAATGTGCCTTTGTGTTTATGTTTGCTGTGAAAGATGAACTTTTGCTCCTGACAGCGTTTCTGTAAATTTCAGGATAATTCAGAAAAGAAATGAGAAAAAAAAATATATATATATATATTTCTGTGACCTACATAATTGTTCTGAAATCTGCTTTACTGGTGAAGTTCAGATGTGATATTTAACTGAATAGATCAATATAAACAAACTTTCCTTTGAAAAATATTAACAAACATTGTCCTCTTTCAAAATCTGTTTCCTCTTCATGATGATTCCAGACTAAACATGGCTTCTCAGATGTCATTTAGTTGTCATGACAGCACTATTTAAAAATATTCATCTTTAGGAGATGATTGACTGATCCACAAGCCTGCTTAACTGACACAGTCCAGCAGGACAGATTTGTCTTCCATTTTAAGTCAGTGGAGCAGATTGATTTTGTGTTGTAGGGGTCAGTTACCAAAATTGAGCTTTCTCCCTGTCTCCTCGCTCTGTAGAGTTACTGTGACCTTGTTTGGTAGAAAGGTCTTCGTATGAACACCAAGTCACACTGTCATTGGCTGATGGAGACCATAGCTGAAAGAGAGGAGGTGCACAACACAAGGTCACATAGTATGAAAGGAGTGGCTAGGAGCTGTGCAAATGAAAATGAATTGTATTGGCTCTTCGATCATTTTTCCTTTACAATTGTGATATTAAGTGAGATTTCGGAGGAGCTCCCAATTGATTTAAACAGTCCCATCTAATATTGATTTTCTCTCCGTGACTGAATATAGTTTTCTCATCAGTTTAAGCAAATAAATAGATTATGGTCAAGTGTCCCTCACAGATCCATCATCAGTGTAATACCACATAGAGGAACAGTGTTGAGGGTACCTGATGGCCTCCTCTTCTCTAGTTCAATTCAGTCTCCATCACCCTCCCCTGTCTCTACTTAACATCACCTTCTGGCCTATGGAACAATCTGCTCGCCCAATGTAATAGCCCGATGCCAATGTAATAGCCCTATGCCAATGTAATAGCCCCATGCCAATGTAATAGCCCCATGCCAATGTAATAGCCCTACGCCAATGTAATAGCCCTATGCCAATGTAATAGCCCTATGCCAATGTAATAGCACTATGCCAATGTAATAGCCCTATGCCAATGTAATAGCCCTATGCCAATGTAATAACACTATGCCAATGTAATAACACTATGCCAATGTAATAGCCCTATGCCAATGTAATAGCCCTATGCCAATGCAGAGATTACTATAGAGACATGGCATTAAAAAGTCACCACAAAATATATCCCATTTCATATACTGTACAGACCGGCCATTTCATAAGGCACAACTTTCTAGCACTGGAATGGACCCCGTTTTGCCTTCAGAACATCCTAAATTATACATGGCATAAATTCAACAAGGTGCTGGAAGCATTGCCTGGAGATTGTGGTCCATTTTAAACATTATTGCATCGTGCTGTTGCTGCAGATTTGTTGGCTGCACAACCGTTATGCAAATCTCCAGTTCCAACACATACCAAAAATGCTTGATTGGATTGAGATCTGTTGACTGTGGAGGCCATTTTGAGTACAGTGAATTTATGTTCAAGAAACCAGTTTGAGATTATGTGAGCTTCCTGCTAGAATTAGACATTAGAGGATGTGTACACTGCTGTGATGAAGAGATGGACATGGTCAGCAACAATACTGTGGCATTTAAACTATTATCAGTTGGTACTAAGGGTCCCAAAGTGTTGCAAGAAAATATCCCCCACACCATTACACCACTACCACCAGCCTGAACCATTAACACTAATGCAGGATGGATCCATTCTTTCATGTTGTTTATAATTGTGACCCTACCATCTGATTTTCGCAGATGAAATCAAGAGTCACCAGACCAGGCAACATTTTCCAATTTTCAATTTTTTCAAATTTTGGTGGGCCAGTGTAGATTGTAGTCAGTTTCTTTGAGATTATCTCTATAATTACATTGTTCATGTTTTTAAAGTATTGTTTATGCATTTCCAGTCAGGGGTGCCAGTAATTTTGAAGCCCACTGTATTTTGTTTGAAAATTGAATCAGTGTCCAAATATTTCTGGACCTAACTGTAACTGCATTCAATAGTATAATAGCAGTTTAATTTTAAAAACTGCAATCATACTGTATTTGTACCATGTTCAATCAAATCAGTACTGTATATATTTTCTCAATAGATTATTTCTTAAAAACGTCTCCTTGTTTAGTGACATGTAGCCAAAATCCTTATAAAATGTCATAATACCCAACACATGTCTCATTTGGTTGATATCATATTGCTGGCATATATGTATTATATTTTATTTTTCTTAGATAAAATTAACATGTAAGCTATTGTCTATTGTCCTTTTTTCATTAAGCAGCTCAAGTAGAGTGCAGGCAGTGTGCGCATTGAGTGCACATTCTGTTTTGTCTGCCAAAGTTGTCACAAAACTTTTCTAAGTGTGTATTGCATCCCATCTCATTTTTAAAGCCAATAGAGGAGGCCCTCTAACTTTCTTACCCAATAAGTGTTTGAAAAGAAGTCAAGGAGATAGGACACAAGGCTTGAGTAGTTCCATGTTTCTTCTGAAGTTAATGTTATCAAAAATGTTCAAACATGTTCCAACATTTTCACACAGCATTTGCTCATTTGCTAGTGTGTGGTGCTTGGAAAAAAGGTTGGGGTTTTGATTCTCAGAGTGGCAAGTGTGAAAAGGTATGTAAATGTGTGTCAGTTCCAATAAAATGTGTACTAAATGATACAAAAAACAATGCTACTGTCTGTTTTGTCACACTTTCAACAAGTGTTCTGTCTGTCATTTGTGGCCCCAGGAACCTACAGTATGTCCCACTGGCTCCTCAAGTGCTGCTCCCTGATGTGACTCCACTCATGAGCCCTCACATGTCTGCTCCTAGAGATCAACCTAGAGTGAAAACATGGTAGACTAGAATTGAGTTCTTTACATTGTTTCTATCCTTCTAGCCTCCAGATGATTTAAAAGTATAAATACTTAAAGGCCTCAATTGGACTGTTTAATGCTGAATGATATGTTGACTTGCTGTTAACTTCTCAACTTAAAGATGACTTATTAAAATGTTATTCTTTTAGCAGACAGTCTTATCCACATCAAAAAACAGTATTAAGTTCTCATTACTATGCTAATATATGCTGTATGTGTACTTTAATGATGCTTCATGAGTGAATACAGGACAGAAGTTGGAAGTAACGGTCCAAAGTCGTCAAGATTGGGATAAGCAGTATGTAACACAGAAAACAAAGGAAATGAACATAGAGCCAAAAGTGATTTGCTGAAAATAAATCCTGGAAGATGATATAAATTAGAAGGGTTGATGGTAAGGAGCTGCTAAACTATACTGGGTAGTTAATAAGAGTTTTCAAAAGGCTGATATGCTACATTTGTGTAGACTTTACTTTTAAACTCCTCAGTGATTTCCTAATCAAGGGGTTTGTGTGACCAACTGATTAGAGACTATTGAAACAGATGTTTCTCTTTACAGGTAGAATCAAACAGATGAATCAACTATCTACTCTTTACAGGTAGAATCAAACAGATGAATCAACGATCTACTCTTTACAGGTAGACTCAAACAGATGTCTTCTTTTTACAGGTAGAATCATGAACACTGGGATCGGAATCAACAGAATCAAAGGAAGTCAGGTGGCTCGGCGGTTCGAGTTAGACTTGCCATTTCGATTCCTGAGTGGGCCAAATGTCGTGGTGCTATCGAGCAAGGCACCTTACTCTATGTTTAGTTTAACCTTTATTTTACCAGGCAAGTTCGTTCAGAAAAAAAATCTTATTAAGTTCTAGATAAGCCTGTCTGTTAAATAACAAAAATGTAATTGTGTATTCGCTATAACGACTCATCCATTCTCTAAATGATTCAACCCCTTCAAAGCAAGCATCTATATTACAGTCTCTAGCCTCTGGCAGTGTTCCTGAGGAATCGTATCCCATTCCTCATGAGCATTGGCCTCGAGTTCAGTAATATTCTTTGGTTTCTGTGCTGCAACCGCCCTCTTCAAATCCCACCAAAGATTTTCTATGGGGTTCAAGTCATGTGACTGTGATGGCCACAGTAGCATCATCCAGGACTGTGCTCACTGAAACCTCAGCGCCCGTTGCCACCAAGTCTTGCTGCAGGTCTTTTGCAGTCACTCAAGGGCTTTTCATAACCTGAAATTAAGAGATTGAACCTGTTCTCATTGGACTGCAAGTCTTACACATTCAGCACTGTGATTGGGCATGAGCTAAACCCACTCATAATAAATGTTTGGAACAATAAGCAGTGTTGCCAGCGGGGTAGCTAACATGTTCACCTGGCAACACTATATAATAAAAATCACACCGACTGAGCCGTGTGTGTTTTGAAAAGCATGTGGGAACTGGCCCAGCTCGCTTTAATACATTGCGTCTATGTATTTAACTAAAAAGCACTGGTTACACTTTATTTTGAGAGTCCTAAATTCCATCTGTAGGTGCTCTACAGATAGTTTGTTGATGATATGACTATCTGTTGATAAGCAACTAATTGTGTAGTTTAAGAGTAGGGGTAAGTTAGAATATGTTTTGGGTTAATGGTTAAGGTTAGGCTTAACATTAGGGGAAGTGTTAATGTTGGAAATAGGGTTAGGTTTAGTTGATAGTTTGTTAAAATGTTGTTGATAGTCTGCAGACATGTCCAATCACAGTGCACCAAACATAAAATACTGCAGTCCAATGAGGACAGCGCTATCAAACTGGTTATTTTCCGCCATTTAAATGATAAGAGGGTGCTAGTGTATTTCATACGTAAAGTGTATTTCATATATACGGTTAGAAGTTGATAGCAATTACATGAAATGTCTTTTTCATTTAAAATGTTTAATTATGGCACATATAGTCCTCCATTGGTTGGAGGTTTGTTATTCAGTGGCGGGTCGTGCATTTTACACCTAGGCCTTCACTATCTTCCCAAAATGAAAACGCATTATAATAACCTCACAATGACATTCTAGGGATATAGGTTATTGTCATTCGGCATATAATGGACCCCATATTCATAGTGAAGATAAGTTTATTCCACTCGATAAAGGTTATTCAACACGAGGCTCAATGCCTATGAGACTTACAATACACTAATTGACCCGACACGACTGAAACCATAGGAATGTAACAATACGCATTATTAAAAGCACATCCATGTTTACCACGCACACTCAAAGGCACAGCCCACCAAAACCCCTGAATCTGAACCACAGACCTTATATATACGATCTGCACATGCTTCACACCAGTAGTGATCTAAAACAAGCAGTAATAATTAAGTATTAACAGGCCTGGCGCCAGGATGAAGTGTGTCTGTTTATCTCCCCCTGCATGAATACAAATACAGTACATGCACTAAGCCCCGTTAAGAACCTTTAAGGCTAGGGATGGGCCGATACCACTTTTTATGGAATGAGTACAAGTACAGAGTATTTCATTTTGGGTACTTGCTGATACGAGTACCGATAGGAGTACTTTTAAGAACTATGCTGAATGTCACATTTATCAAGCTAAAATCTGCTATTTCTTAGATGTTGATCAGCCAATTAAAATATAGAAAAGTAAATATTCCTACATATCCAGAAGAACATCATTTACATTGCAGGTCAAGAATGTGTAAAATTTATTAGTGGTCAATGGTTTAGCTACGTCTCCTTCCCTAATTAAGTGAGAGAAACACGTTTGTAAACACGAACGCAATAGACGTTTGTGTTCGAATTTGCCCTAACTAAGCATTGCAGAAGTTTTGTGTAAGATGAGAATGTATGTTTGAAGTGACTTTCTCTAAAACAGGGATAATTACCTAATCATATTATTCTGTTAAGTTATTTTATTGTTTTATCATAATCAGTACACAATTAGCTGTACTATCAATGTAATCTATTGAACAAAATATAAATAGGCTACATACATGTATTTCTTTTAAGTTATATTTGTTAACGTTAGTATGTCAGAACTCAGAAATACCACTGTTTTGTTTACCCAGAAGTTTTGCAAACTACCGACATTTGTCTTTCCTTGCTGAAGGTGGCTAGGTTCAGGGCATTGCTCATGCCGTTTTCTACAGTTACAGTATGCACCGAATTGCATCCTTCATTCATTCCTGTACTTAAATGTACTGGTATCAGTATCGGCCCATCCCTAGTTAAGGCCCTGCTAGTAAAAATATATTAAAATCCATCAAACTCACCAAAGCTGCTCATTATTTGAAAACAAAGTCCCTTCTCTTTTAAAAAGACTTCTATGACGTGGTTGTACAGCACATCTTTGCGTTAAGTTCCAATAAAAGATCTTGCCCAGTGCTGAGAGTCGATCCTGCCCAGTCCTATATTCGCCACCAAAGCTACTTCTTCACCTCCATCTGCCATTCTGATAAAAGTAAAAAATCTAACAATCTAAAAATTGAAAGTTTAAAGAAATCGGAGACGGGAGAGCTAAGCTGGGAGTGCTAAGCTAGTTGTTGTTCGGATGGTGAACTTTTTTTTACTTTTTTTGCAGAACTTTATTGAACTCCCTCTCCTATCAGCAACAGAAACGATGCTGACGTAAGGCTAAGCTGCAGAAATGCTTTACTTGGTCAAAGAACATACCCAACATGGTAAAGTCGAAATCTGATTGGTTAAAAATATGACAATCAACAACATGGTCCTGACGAGCTTCAACAGCAGACAGTATTCACTCGGAATTCTGAAGGCCCTAGTCTACCCGGAGACAACACAGATGAAAAAATCTTATTGGATAAAAGCTTTCATTTATATGAGCTGCGCTAAAAGCAAGGCAACTGAAAAGAACGTACTGTAGCAATTAAATCACCATATAGACTAATTTAAATGAACTTTGTAAAATATATATTATTAAAAAATATATTAAAGAAGTACAAAAATACATTTCTGATTCTGATTATCTTCGGGCCTGCAGAGAAGGCCTTGCAGGCCCTTACGGCCCACCACTGTTATTGAATGTTACATGTTAGAGTGAGCTAAAGAGCGGGAGCCTCCTGCATACACAACCTCTCGCTACACATACTAAATTCTTCCCACCATCTTTCAAGGCCCACCAAAGCACACACACCGCCTGGGAGGTCGCTTCTCAGGGAGAAGGGATCCCATGAAACCCTGAGGCTTCATAAGAAGGTTCCATAACTTCCAGGACAAGGAAATGGCACAGGTGTTTCAACAAAGAGAGCAAAGTTTCTCAATGTGATAAGTAACCTTCACACAAAAAATTTGAAGTTTTCTCTTTGCTTCCCAGCACACTTGAATATGGAACACATTGGTAAAAAGTGTCAGTTTGACTCACACGTGGTGTGGAGTTTGTGTCTCGTTTCCCCTGTTTTGACTTTGGGTTCTTGTGTTGGTGTTTTTTGTATTTTTGTACATTTGTATTATCTGTTTTTTGCATGCAGTTCAGATGGCTAGCGACTTTATGTCGCCTGAATATTTTAAAAGGCTAACATTCCTAATGTTGATCACAGCAGAGTAGAGGTCCCCTCCACTGTTAAATTCGTATTGTGGAATGTAAAGATTTTAAATAATGCAAACAAGAGGTCTCAGGTTCTCCCACTTGAAAAAGCTTAAAGCAGACATAGTATTTATTCAAGAGACCCATTTATACATTAAAAACCACCCTAGGCTACAAAACTCTAGGTTTAGTCAGGTTTTTCATTCTCATTTCATCTCAAAAACCAGAGGGGTGGCAATTTCTGTCAGTAAAAGAATACATTTCTCTGCCACTAATGTGATGTCAGATAACAACGGGAGGTAATCTCATTATATCTGGCTTCATTTGGAATACCCCTGTAGTGTTGGTCAATGTTTATGCTCCTAACTTTGATGATGCTAAGTTTGCCAATAGGCTGCTGGGGAAAGTACCACTGTCACACCCCCATCACTTGATACTTGCTGGAGACCTGAACTGTGTTATTGATCCGAATACGGACCGCTCTAATCCCAGACCCACCCCTCCCTCTAAAGTGTCAAAGTCCTTTTCAGATTTTATGACTTGGCTGTACTGACCCCTGGAGGTTCCACAGGCATGTGAGTACTCTTTCTTTTCACATGTACATCACTCTTTCTCTCGTATTGACTATTTCTTTGTGGATAATTTGCTGCTCCCGAATGTGACCTCTTCTGAATACTTGCCCATTGTAATATCTGATCATGGCCCATTAGCACTTGAAATAACTTTCTCTGTTAAAGCCCGTACTCACTCTTGCTGGAGACTCAACCCTCTTCTCTAATCAGATGCTGACTTCTGTACCTCAATCACCTCTTCCATTGATCATTATCGTCTTTCTAATCAGACTGGGTCAATTTCCCCTTCGTTTTTATGGTAGACTTAAGGCCTATTTAAGAGATGTGATTATATCTTTCTTCTCTCACCTAAACAACATCTGTAGGGGCAAACTGTAGAAACCTTCCAAAGACATTGATTTTGATTGCCAATATGCATAGACCATTTCTTCTAAGCTGTTTAAACAATGTATGAACTTGTAGTCTGAATTTTACCTTTTATCCACAAATGAGGCAGAACTGCTACTTGTGCATTCACGGGCCACCTAATACAAACATAGACCTAAGGCAAGCCACCTGTTGGTACACCAAATAAATCGACATCCTGACTCCCATCTGATTTATCTAATCAAAGATACTTCTATTTGTTTGATTTCTGACCCTGATGGGATCAATGACACTTTTAAAATCTTTCTATTCCTCAATTTACACATCTGAGTTCCCTGCTGACTTTTTTTGCTGACAATTAGACTCAGTTTTTGAATGCGTTGGACACTCCCACTCTTGCCACTGATTTTGCAGATGACCTTGACTCCCCTTTGAAGCTGGAAGAGTTGGTTTAGTCTGGGGAGGAAAGGTACCCAGGGTCAGTAGGTCTTTACTTTAGAGATCCAAATTCAGTGGAGGGCTTGCACTTCACAATTTTCTTTATTATTATTGGGCGGCCAATCTTCAGAAACCCCTACTCTGGTTGCACTCTCCAGATACACCTTGGTGCCATTTAGAAGGTCTGTCTTGAATCTCCACATCTCTTCCTGCTTTACTGTGCTCTGTTCTCCCAATATCTCCTTCTCGCTGTAATGGCAATCCGATAGTACTATCCGCACTTAAAATCTGGTACTAGTTTCGTCATCATTGTAAATTTTCCTTTACATCCATTATGGGCCCAATTGATAATACCCACATTTCACTCCATCTGTTGGTGACAATGCCTTCTCTCTATGGAAAAGGAAAGGTATTAAAACATTCCATGATCTTTATGATAAGTGAGTCTTTACCCAGTAGGCAACACGCAAGCGGGCCACCGGCGGCACGCCTGCTTTTTGCCACCGCGGTTGCTGAGCTTTTTTGCAAAGCGGCTGACCAGCGGCGCGCCGGTGGCAAGCATCCTTTTTGCCGTGGTCGCCCCACGACTGGGCTGCTTTTATAAACAATACCCTGATCAGCGGTGCACCCGCGGCAAGATGCTTTTTTGCACAGAACCCAGCGGGATGCCTCATACCCCAATATTAGGCTTTTTAATATTGATAAATAATATAATCAGATTTCACTTGCATCACAAATGACAACGCATTTAATTAAATCCTAACATTTTCTTTTTCAAATAGTGCAAGGGCAAGATGAAGTTGAAAAAAACTGTGCATTATTTAGCAACATACAAATATACATGTGCAAATGTATTTAATTAAATCTTAACAATTTTATTCACATTACTTTCAGTCCTCCCCAACAATGCAGATAAAACTAGTAATAAAAATAATACAATAATCAATATAAACAAACGAGAAAGTAAAAAGAGAGAGTCAAACTCCAATGTAGGTAGGAAGTGTGAGGTCAGGTGGCTATGGATGGAGGGCCCTCGATCACCCTTTGTAGTGCTTTGTGGGCAAGGGCTGTGCAGCGGCTGTATCAAGCGGTGACAAGCGTTGTGCTGGTGCCGTGTCATCTGTATTTACGGCAGGTCCCTTGGATCCCCGCGTTGTCTCCTCCCACCTGCGCGATCAGCTGCCCCTTTCAGGTACCTGGTGACCTGGTTCTGGACAGCCTCGTCGGTGGCATCCCGGGTGGCCGTATTGCTCCTGTATTGCATTAACCCATTAATGTATTTAAATGGTCGGACATGATTGAGAAAAAAGTATTTATAAAATGAACAAGAATCTAATAGCAAAGTATAAAATAACTTACTTTGAAGAATTGTCCTGAGAAAAAAGTCCCTGAAGCTGGTCTTGTTCCCAGATCCTGTCCATGTCATCAAGACTGCAAGAGCATTTGTGAGAATGCATGGTAGCATTCGCCACACCGTGTTCTTCAGGTCCTTACCAGCCTTAACAGACAAACAGTGAACCTACAGGTACAATAATTTAAAGGTTTTATACTTGAAAGCTTATGTTACCTATAAAGTGATTAGAAACACGTAACATCTAAGTTTAAATGCTTTAATGAAAAGAAACTGCTTACCAGGTTGTCCAGGGGGAGCTGAATACCCTGAACATTAGGGAACAATAACTCCCCCACCGGGCCATTTGCATGGACGCAAGCAAGCACTGTGGCCACCTGGTTCGACACAGAGCGCAGCGCTTCACTCTTTGTGCCTATGTGGCACAAAAGTGAATTACCTGGACCTACAAATAAACAGTTAAACACCATTATATAACACTTACATATTGCACAACATTCAAAACAAATGAAGTGTTTTATGAAGACACAAAGCATAACTAGATCCATGTGTTTACCTGACTGCAGTGCCAGCTGGGCCCTCATATGTACAATCTCCTCAGTCTGCCTCTTGATCTTCTCCAAGTATTCTGAAAATGCAGTACATTATTCAGTCCTAAATATCAGGTTATATCACAGCCCTCAGAACTAAATAAATTGCAGTGTCTGCCAATGTTAATTCTTACCTTCACGTGTAGAACTGAAGTCCTCCACCTGGTACTGCAGATGGCGCCGGGGAGTACCTCTGTTGCCGGGGAGTACTGGGAGTGGCCCAACCTACAAATACACATAGGGATTATGCATACACATAAATGATGCAACAAAGTAAACACTGCAGTAATTACCACATAATTCACATACCTCCACGGCTGCAATCCACAGGGTGTTGTGGTGTCGACGTGTGTACTTGGGGTGGTAGGGGCCCAGCAAACTCTGGGACTTGTGGCACATCCAGAACACATGAGGTGCGACTTGGAACCTCATCGTCGCTGTCCCCAAAATACGCAGCCTGGTATTTTGGATTAGCTTGGCGTTTTCGCTTCCTTGTCACCTCATCATCAGTAGTTTCCATGCTGGAACCGTTTTCACTCCTCTGACGATACACACGCGCAGCCTCCCACGTATCTAGGAAGAATTAAGGTTTTGTAAGCATTTACCCTGAAAAACACATCTGTATTTCAAGTTGTTATGAATGGTTATTGCAAATGTACATGCATGTTTGATTAGTTCATAGGGGACAGCCTCCCAGGTGGTGAACAAGACCTAAGAAACAACCTCCTGTAATACATTAATCCGTTAATGTATTTAAATGGTCTGACATGATTGAGAAGTCTTTATAAAATGAACAAGAATCTAATAGCAAAGTACTAAATAACTTACTTTGAAGAATAGTACTGAGGAAAAGGTCCCTGAAGCTGGTCTTCTTCCCAGATCCTGTCCAGGTGGTCAAGACTGCGAGAGCATTTTTGAAGATGCATGGTAGCGTTCGCCACACCGCGTACTTTAGGTCCTTACCAGACAAACTGCGAACCTACAGAATTTAAAGGTTTTATACTTGACAGCTTACGTTATATAAAGTGATTAGAAATCTTTAACATCTAAGGTTAAATGTTTGAATGTAAAGAAACTGCTTACCAGGTTGTCTTGAATGTCCGTGTCCTGTCGCAATTGGGAATCAAACTGCTGCAGGTCTTCCAGGTTGACCAGGGGTAGCTGAATACCCTGAACATTAGGGAATAACAACTCCCCTACAAGACCATTTGCTTGGATGCAAGTGAGCACTGTGGCCATCTAGTTTGACACGGAGCACAGCTCTTCACTCATTGTGCCTATGTGGAGCAAACATGAATTACCTGGACCTACAAAAAAGCAGTTAAACACCATTATATAACACTGACAAAGTGTTTTATGAGGACAAAGCGTTACAGTCATGTTTTACCTGATTGTAGTGCCAACTGCGCTCTCAGGCGGACAAGCTCTTCAGCCTGCCTCTTGTTCTTCTCCAAAATACTCTGAAAATACATTACAGTCCTAAATATCCAGTTATATCACAACCCTCGGAACTCAAATAATTGCAGTGTCTGCCAAAATGTTAATTCTTACCTTCACGTGTAGAGCTAAAGTCCTCCACCTGGTACGAAACAATGGAAAACATCATGACCTGAAAGCAATGTTTAGAAAATAGGTTTACCAAAAAGGCCTACATAACCCTAAAAAATATAAAAACATATTCAAATCTCTAAATACAATAAGAAACGTTAAGCTAGGTAACGTCTGTAACGGTTTGCTTATGCAAATCACAAAAAATGCAACCTTGCTGATAAACACCAAATATTGTGTGGTGTTAGGAATGACTGGATGGTCTTTGGCGAGAATCGTGAGTAGTGAGAATACTTTGTGGGTTATTCTTTTGTCCACTGCTCATTCTGCCAATTTAGTCCTGAAGTCATCCTCTTCCTCTTCACTGTTTTCTTCAATGCTTGGGCAGTCAGTACAGGACTCACATGCTACATTGTCAGTCATTGCCAGTGCCACAGGTGCTGTAGTTTCCCCATCTGTTCCATCAATACTCTTCACTTCTAGTGTCAGTGTGTACACTAGTAGAATAGCTTGGAACAGCACCTGGTATAGAAAAAGTTAATTAGTGGTATTCAAACACACTAACATTTATCAACCAATCGATTTAAATTAATATTTTTTTTAACCTTTAATTAACGAGGTAGGCCGATTGAGAACAGATTCTCTGGAAAGTGATAAAGAGATTATACTGTTTAGTAGGGAAACCAGTTTGTAGCCACGCTCATAACCAGTAGGTGGCGGTATATGCAATCATAAAGTTGCGATCTGCCAATAAATCCTAAGAAGAACCTTAGTAGCTAGCGCTAGTTAGTTTGTAGTTACTGTTCGTGTTCTCTTATAAATTGATGGTATTAGCACGAGTGGGTGGCAACATTTTGTTTGTGTTATCGCAGCAACCGTTTTTTGTTGTTCCTTATCATTAACATGCTTATCTAAATAAACAATGGATGTATTTAGAAAACCAAGGACATTTCTTCATTATGTTGTGTTACCACAGTAGCTATACTAGCTAGCACTAGAGGTTAGCCATGGGGGCTTTGGCTTGAGCGCTACAGCAGGCCGCACCTGGACCAGACAAAGCGTAGATGTGCAGGACAACATCAGTTACACATTAAATACACAGAGTACAAAAACACAAATATGCTAAATGCAGTAGAGTCTGTATGGTAGTTATTTAAAATCAGTTGAGAAATCTAAACATTATAGTGCTTTTTATCCCAAAAAATGGCAGCTCACCGCTTTATTTTTACGATAGCAGTATGACTAGCCAATGCGTCAGCAGCTACATTAACTAAAAAACTAACATTCACTAGATTCTTTGTCAAACTATGTTAGTTTATTTTTAGCGAACTAGAATACCAATACCAACAAAAATACAGTCTGGTAAAACCATACACCTAATCGGTACTTACATGAGTTCACAAAAGCGAATTAAAAATGCAAATTAACTGATGCAAATTAAGATCCGGAGAAAAGCGGCAAAAGCTGGGGGGCCGCTGGCTAAACGACATTATAGACACCAGCGGCCCGCCTGCGCACCATCGATTGCCTACTGGGTATTAGTTTCCCCAACTTGGCTGCTAAACATGCTTTGCTTTCATCTCACTTTTTTGTTACTTACAGATGAGATATTTATTCATTACCGACACTCTTACCCCAGCGGAAATAATTGATTTCTCCTTTTTATTCATGGATCATGTCATTAGATAAACACTCCACTAACATAACTCTATCTACATCGGATCGGGAAGAGTGATTTATAGAGTAAGCTCCACTTTGTCTTCTGATCGTCTTGGACTTATACAGTTCAAGGTGATTCGTAGAGTTCACTACTCCAAGACCAGACCATGTAGAATTTACCGTACATTGATGGATGTGTGTGACGGATGTCATTGCTCCCCAGATGACCTCTATCATATGTTTTTTATGTTCTCTAAATTGAGAAAGTACTGGAGCTCTGTATTTCATATCCTATCTGAAGAACTTAAAATCCACTTGCCTCCATGCCAGCTGATAGCTGTGTTTGGGATCCCAGAGGACTCTCTCTTGTTAAACTATAAAAATGCAGACATTATTGCCTTTACATCTTTATTAGCCCAATGTAGGATCTTGTTGCAGTGGAAGTCTTGTCAGCCCCCCTTAGCTTCTCAGTGGCTAAGTGATGTCACGTCGTCCCTGCAACTGGACAAATGGCAGACCTTTATTTCTTATTTTAATAGCTTGCAGAGGCTTCCTTTTGAGAGGCTTACATTTGTTTATTTGTTACAGTCACAGAAATGCATTCATTTACACTTTTTTACTTTTACAGTTCAGGTGTAACTGTAATATACTGTATTTGTATGTACTTTAATGGATTCTTCCAACTAAAGACCCATTATTTCATGCACATAACACCTTAAAAATAATAATAATTGTTGTGTACCTTGGATTAAGGTCTATTTTAAGGGGTGTTAGTATACCTGATGAATATAACCCCTTAATTTACAAAATTAAGTCTTTTTTAAGGAAGATTTAAGGGGTATTTTAATGTTTATTTTTTTTAAATTATGGATTTTACCCATTAAATATCCTTTAAAATATGCATGTGCCCTTAATTACAATTTTCTATACCCCTTAAATCACCCCTTAACAACCCATTTATCCACACCTTAATAATTGTCAATTGAAAGGGTAGAATAAATACATTTTAAGAGGAAAATTAAGGGGTTTTGTTTCATAGTGTACAGGTAGGAGCTACAACCTAATAAATAACATTAGTTAGATTGAGTGTGATATTAACAATGACACATTTCATTGTTATGACATACTAAGCACTCAGGGTACATTTAAAGGTAAACTCTATAATGTTGTTGCAAACATGTTTGCCAATAATTATAAAAGAACACTTATACTTCACAAAAAAAGTAATCAAAATGGGTCTAAAATAAATATTAGTAATTATTTATAGTGGCACTTTGTAGAATGTTGAGAACGGAACTACTATATCATCTAAAAAAACTTTGAAGAAAAAACTATTTAGATGGGACAATAATTCCATTCACTATGAAGTGCAAATTTTGCCATTTTGAACAGGATTTGTTATGAGGATATGATTAGTTTTACTCCCACAGTTTTTGTCAATGGGAACACAGTGCTCCATCTTGGACATAAATTATGCATTTTAATATGCCTTTATTTGTAACAAAGCTCTGCATAGTTTAGGGAATCCTTATTCCATATATATTGTTTTGTGGATTTTTTTTCTGGATGTATCAAGAAATACAGTTCACAATGTTTGCCACGTGGTCACTTGAAAGTGAAAGTAGTTCTGTCGTTTCGGCTCAAATTTAAAAAAATACCATTACTCTGAAGAAGCCGGTGTGGCGTCGAAACGTCAGTTTTTAACCAATACATTTTAAGAGCTTCATTCCAACATGATTTCAGTTTTTGAGTGCTCCAACTTTCAGCTGCTGTTGAGCACTGGAACTTTCCTTCTTTTTGTTAATGCACGTTACCCACCTTTTCAATTGAGAAATATCTCCATTAAGGCCAACTTCAATGTAACTTTTACCTAACAATCAAAATAATATTCCTGTGATACATAAAGAGTTATAGAGTCCAAAACACATCTGCACCCTTGGGATGCACTGTAGGATAAACAATGAATGATGTGTGACAAAGGTGTAAAAAATGATGTCAGGCCCACATACCTGCCACCATGCTAAATCTATGTCATAATCCTGGCCTCCAGGAGGGAAAGAGAAATTCAGACAGGCTGTCTGTATTCTGTTCCCCCGCTGATGGGTTGCCTTTCCTGGTTTGATTGCAGCTGACTGGGTGATTTATTGGAGCTTTCAAATCTCAGGGTGCCTGTGAGATGTGTGACAGGCCCTCCATTTACTGGGCACGCACAAGAACAGAAAGAGAGACAAGAAACAGTAGAGCATCTTAAGAAAAGCAATTTACACAGAGAGGCGAAAAATTGAGTCTCTCAGAAAGAGACACAGGGCTTACATTGAAGCTCACTCTTATTTCCTTTACCCTCTTCACACATTCTGTCCTGTTCCTTTCATCTGCATTGCTCGTTTCAGACAACACCTCCTCATTATTTTAGATGAACAAACATCTCTTTTTGCAATAGCACTGTGGGTTTGGTGAATCATTTTTTTATTAGAAAAGCATGGAACATGAGTCATGTGCTCTTTTTTAATTAGACTTATTTAGAACCACAAAGAACATCTTCCCTGTTTAATGAAAACATCAGCATACTGCAGCATGTTCTCCTGTGTTCTTGTTTGTACTGCCTGATGCAATCTAGCCTCATAGAATCCTTCTGATCTCACTGGCTCACATTGTGTTTCTCTAGTCTAGTGAAATGGTATGTTGAATTGTGAGGACGGACACAGTCTTCATATAATCCTTTAAATTGTGACAGAACACTTACAGTACCGAACTCCGGACTCTCAAAATAGACCAAAAGAAGAGTATGGGAATGTAGAATAAACTTTTTTCAAACCTCATACTATAGGCATAATGAAATGTCTACAATCGTAGCTTTAATCACTGATGTTGAGGTTATGAACATATCACATTTCATGTTCTTGTCTGGCTCTCTCCAATACTCCAACACTTTCTGTCTCTGCTTAATGATTTGACCCCTCACATGTCCCCTGCTCTCTCTCTCACAGTCCCACACATCCTCTTTCCCTCACTCAGTCCTACATCACTCTTTGACCATCGTCTCTCCCTCACACAGTCCTACATCACTCCTTTGGCATCCTCTCATTCTCACTAAGTCCTACATCACTCTGTCACCTTCCTTTCTAGTTCACACATTCCTACATCACTCTTTCACCATCCTCTCACTCTCACTCAGTCCTACATCACTCTGTCACCTTCCTTTCTAGTTCACACAGTCCTACATCACTCTTTCACCATCGTCTCTCCCTCACTCAGTCCTACATAACTCTGTCACCATCGTCTCTCCCTCACTCAGTCCTATATCACTCTGTCACCATCGTCTCTCCCTCACTCAGTCCTATATCACTCTGTCACCATCGTCTCTCCCTCACTCAGTCCTATATCACTCTGTCACCATCGTCTCTCCCTCACTCAGTCCTATATCACTCTGTCACCATCGTCTCTCCCTCACTCAG
>JACXGM010004525.1:0-37708 GCA_016801145.1 Umbra pygmaea | reverse complement strand
TCAAGTTTAGGCTAACCAAACATCCAGTTTAACTGCCACAAGTTGTTCTTCTTGTAATAAAGATCTCGTCGAGGAAAAACACGCTGTATTTTTATATTTTCATTGGATTTATTTATAAAAAGTTAAACAACTAATTAATTTTAATATAAAAAATTAATGATTAATCGATAGTCAATCGTTAATTCTCCCGACGATCGACGAAGAAAGTTTCATCGAATGCCAATCCCTAATCGCTATGTTAAGTTCAGTACCGGGATGAAATCCTCAGACACATCACCAGACCTTACGCTGGTGCAGTGGACCCTGGGTTCCTCCTGGTGCAGGAAAATGCACGGCCTCATGTGGCCAGAGTGTGTAGGGAGGCAGCTCCTGGACGACGAAGGCATTGATAATATTGACTGGCCCTCACTTTCCCCAGACCTGAATCCAATTAAATGATGTTATGCATCAGTGTATCCAACACTGAAGTAGTGCCAAAGACTTTCCAGGAGCTCACCTTGATCCAGGGCTGGGAGGAGGTCCCTGAGGACACCATCCACCGTCTCATCAGGAGCATGCCCAGACATTGTTAGGAGAGCATACAGGCAGTTGGGTCCATACACATTACTAAGTCCCATAGACACAACTGAGGTACATTATATGTTGCTGTGATGAAATTCACACAAGTTGGAAGACCCTGTGATTTCAATTGTTTACTTTGAATTTCAGCGTGAGTTTGAATCCAGCCCTCAATCGCTCAGCGATTTTGGTTTCCATTGACCTTTGTTACGTCGTTTTCTTCAACGAATTACACAATGTACAGTAATGATTATGATCTTTAACATGTTTTGTTCATTGAGACCTGATGTGTGATTTGAGTGTTCCCTTCTTTTTTTGGAGCAGTGTAAAATAAGAAAAATATCTGTTCAATTCAGTTTGCACAGACATCCTAACTGCTGTGGTAACAAATAGATATCCTACAAAACAGTGACTTACAGAAACTGCAGGTGGGGCAGCCTAAACACTTTGTTCGGCAACAGCGTTATTCGATTCCTGTTCAGCTTCAGGATCAGCAGGGTGCTGGAGATGTTGTCAAAGCAGCCAGGTTCAAGGACACTGATCTTGTTATTGCTTAGATTTCTGTGAGATAGAAATGTGGAATCATTCACTAAGGAATTTCAGGAGATTAAATTGACCACCCACCTGTTAAATACTTTAACGTTATTATTTATTAAAAGGTTCTCTTTTGGTAATAACGTTGTCTATTTACCACAAGCAACCCTACAGATATAGCTATGTGACATACAATAATCTGCTCTGATATAGCATGTGCACAGGTTTGCTTGACGCAGCTACCAAAGTCAAAACTGTCTGTTTTTATGAACCTGTGCGAACATTTTTACAACCTGATTCTGAATCTACTGTTGACCGGTGAAGTAGAAACCTCTGTCACACAGTCAAACACTTACTTGGCATCTGCTACTAAAGTTGATAACAAATGCCAGAGGCAGCACTCACAAGGATTTCAGCTGCATGGATGGAAATGCTCCAGCCTTGATCTCTAAAATGGAGTTCGATGACAGGTCAAGTGACTCCAAGGAGAAGTAAGGCTGTAGCTGATGCATCCCCAGCTCCGAGATCCGGTTGTGGACTCTGTGCACAATAAGCAGTAATAAATTATTAAAATTCACGTGAACTACATAACATTGAGCCAGTTAATCTTTTGTCCTAGGCTGGCAACATACATTCAAATATTATTCTCTCTTCCTATCGCCCAATCCACTTGGCTAATGGCTACTGTAGGTTTTGAAGGTGTTCAAAAAGAATATAAACATTTGAGAAGATAATCTTGGTTGTTCAATTGAATGGTCTATATTTAAAAGATGTATTTTCATAGAAACACTTGTTTTAATTAAAACAATTATATGCATTGAGCTTGTCTGATCAATTAAAAGTGCAGAGAATCATAAAACAAAAAAATTAAGTAGATCAAACCCTTCGCTGATTATGCCCTAATATAAGTTGCTGCTTAAAATGTAGCCTGTGATTAGGGTTCTATAAACAGCAAAGCATTTCTAGAACGCAAGATCGATGGTTTTAGACATGATCCATCGATTAACATATATTAGCTAAACATTAATCATGTGAAGCAGCTACAGTTTTGCTCATAAATTCACATACACCTGGCAAGATTTGTGAAATATTGGCCATTATCAGAAAATATGGCTGATCATGCAGAAACCTTTTCTGTTATTTAGAGGTAGTGGTCAGTTGAAGCAATTTATTATCACAGAATTGTGTGTGCCCTTTTCAAATCATAATGATTTAAAATGACAGAACATCCTGTCCAAACATTGTCAATAGACAATGTTAGTCTTTTTTGTCCATGAAATTAACATTTACTCTGTGCACTACTAGGGGTGAATTGGTCGGAATAAGGCACCGGAACCATAGCCAATTAATGCAGAGGTCATGATAACATAGGATTCTGTTGGGTTTTTTTAACGCAGAAAAGAAATGAAAATGCAGAACAAATACCATATTGTCTTGCGGTCTGAAAATGCAGGAGTACTGGCCAGATTCCATTTATATGTGCAAGTTCCAGCTTTTATTGTTAAGAGAGATCACATGACAAATGTAGGAGTAAATACTATTTTCACAAATGATGTGGTCCAGAATTTACAAAAATTAATGTTTTGTATCTCACTTAAAAGTGAAAAGGCAAGGGTGGGATGAGAGAACAAAAGTATCCAGCTGTAATAAATTAAGGTAACATTTTCAGTTAGTATGAGTAATAAAAATAAGTTGTCAATCTTTCATTTGAGCAGTCAGGATTGTTTTAAGCTATAAACAATATGCGAGTGAGTGATCGAAGGTCATCCATCCAAATCCACTGAAACGCTTGAATTATTCAATAATGCACAAAATCCGTATAGGCTTTACCACTATTTAAAAACGCATTTTCCAATCTTGTTCAATTATGAATATCAACTATGATAAACTGACATATTATGGATACAAATGTTGAAACTGGAACAAAATAAATCCTAAATACTCAATGAATAATGACAGATGTGTCCAGCGCTTGCCTTTTTTCTAACGCTTTTGTTTCATCTACACTGTAGATCTAGATTAATCACTATAATAACCTTCAGATTTTATTACTGTAACTTGTGATTTAGAAATACAACTTTTCACACAGCATTTTATAGACCTATTTTCTGCATTCTAGAGCACCGAGTACACCCACGTTCATTTATTAAATTAGAACGGCAGTATCTTTCATAAGCAGGTTTTGGAGAGACTGCATTTGAAAATGTAGACTTCTGAAAGCCAACACGAACTCTGATTGACGCACATTAATTAACTTGTAATGAAACAGCAAACTGTATAATTATCTTTAAATATATATATAGCTTTCAGAGAGCAAGGGTGTAGTTGGCAGGTGCAGAATCCAGCTGAGAATTTAATGAAGTTGTCAAACAAAGGAAGGAATGCTGCATGAAAGTCCACTAGTCTACTAGACTCAGAAACTAAACAAACCTTGAAACATACAATGACAATGACCAACTAAGGGGGGACAGATGGAGCTATAGGCTACAGACATAATGATACTGACAGTGTGAATCGGTTGTGCGTGTTGGCAAGACAAATCCAGGACTTTGTAAGAGCATTTGGTTGGTGACCGTGTGTGTGCCGAAAACATGCTTAGTGTCAGTGGCAGGAAACCACCAATACTGAGCGCCGGTGTGGAGGGGAGGCGTGGCAAGATGTGATATTACAACTCCCTATAAAATACGTCTATTTTCCTAATAAACATGTTGGCATTAACAATGCTGTTTGGTGGAACATTGTCCATTTGAATGGCAAACAGGAAATTACTGCAATGTCATTTCATTCAGTTTGTTGCTTGATAAAGTGCTGCCAGACCCAGCGACGTGAGTAGTCATAATAAATACATCAAAAAACTTTGGGTCATCATACCAAACTAATATTAAACAGAAGAACCTATTTTATTATGTCATGCTAATTATTTAGACGCCTTAAACAGGGCATTGTATTCTTTTGAAGTCTAAAATAATTACTATGCTTACTTTATAAACAAAGAGGGCCATGTAAAAATGGGAAAGAAAGGCTCTTTGCTTTTCCTCACCTACACTTGGCAGTTCTTCAATTTCAGTGCAAAAAATAAAGGTGATCCAGTACATCTAAACATACTCGATTTAAAAAAATTATAGATATTACACCCTTATTCAGTTGTCTCACTTTCACTGTGTTTTTTTGATAGGCAAACACTGGTTTCCTTTATTATAAAAGCAGAATATTATATTTTCATTTATAGCTTTATGTAAATAAAGTTAGTTGTGACAAAACCTTACATTACTCCCTATGACATTTGTCTATCTTGCAGATGTTTTGCGATATTCTCTCTATGTCTCCCAAAATAAGTTTATATTTGCAAAAATACTTTCTGAAATGAAACCCTATGGCTCAGAAATATATTATTATGAATCAAAAGAGGGAAACATTTCAGTTAAATAAGATATGCAAAGTATTTCCTGTTTTGTGAACTTGGCTCATTCTCCAAAAAGCATTTTTTTAGGTCAGCTTTCACTAGATTTTTTCCTTGTGTTTGTTGTGTTTTAAATTTGTTTGTTCTATTATGTAAAGTGCCTTGAGAAGCTACTTTAAAGGCGCTATATAAAAATAAAAAGTTAATAATAATATTTGAAACACACAGGTTTAAGTGGCTATTATGTGTAAGTTTCCACACTTTTGACTTTGTGATTTGTGTCTGTGTAAACACAGAGAGTCAATGTTTTTCATAGCGCTTGAGAGACCCCTGCACACTTCAGTCAGGGCTGCACTGACTTTTCTGATTTCAGCCACAACTGCCAGGAAAATTGCTTAGGATACAAATAAAACCCACAAGCAACGTCAGCTGAAATACAGGCTTCTCTGCAAAAAAGTGGTGTGGCTGTTTCAAGATGCACAATAAGGAGGCACTTGAACAAAATGGGCTGCATGGGCGAGTTGCCAGAAAAAAGCATGTTACCAGGAAATAATGGAGGACTATTTGTATTCATCAGCTTAGAAGTTGCACATGGGATGCTCTTGGACTTTCCAACATGTCAATATTTAAAGAAAACAAGGCCAAGTCAACCCGTCAGTAGCTACAATAGACAAATTTGAAAGTTCTGGAGTGGCTCCTGGCCATCATAGTCTGCTGTTCTCCATTTCTTTGAGGCACTTGAATAGTGCAGTTCATGCAAGACAATACAAGAATTTACAGGACGTCAAGGGTTTTTGCCAAAAAGAATGGGCAACTTTGACACATGGGGAAAACAAAGGGTCTCATCCACAACTACAACCAGAGTGCAAGCTCTAAATTAACAATATATTTCTGTGCAATTTCCATTTCCATTTCAGAAAGTATTTTTGCAAATTATCTATAGCCTAATACTGGGATAGAGATAGAGATAAAATTGCAAACCAGATTCTAAGATAGACTAATGAAATAGGGAATTGTGTCAGGTTTTGTCACAAACAACTTTAATTACAGGAGTTATAAAAACTAAATTATAGTACAGCATACTACATTTATTAAGGAAACCAGTGTTCATGTATCGAAGTAAAACACGTTCAACTGATTTCCCTATTAATATTTTACGTTTCAAAACATAGCCTATTTATACTTTTTTACAATTGACTACAAATATAGCCTCCTCAATTACCTTTTTTATTTTGGACTGAAAATTAAGAACTGCCAACTGTCAAATAGCAGGTGATGACAATGGAAGAGTTTTCTTCCAAACACATCGTTTAAAGTTTATTATGTCCTCTCGTTTCTGATTCATCAAAACAAATTTCAAGGCAAAAATTAGGCCAGAATAATACGTAGATTTATTAAATAATTTAGAAGGCTACTACAGTATTACATGGCCCTATTTTTTGTAAGGTAAGCAAAATAATAATTTTATACACTTCTAGTACATCTGCTGTATAATAACATTTTAGCGACATCGTGGTGTCAAACCTGGTGTTTTATTATTTATTAATTTATTTACTATAACAACTATAACCTGCACCATTAGAGAGCAACATGTTGGATGAAATGACATTCTGTATTTTCCTGTTGTACATTTTGTTTTTGAATCCTATTTTTTGCCATCAGTTGTATAAAACATTAAAATCCTCCACAACATTTTCGAAACTACAGCTAGAGGCGTTCTATTGATTTCCTGGGCCCATATTCATAAAGAATCTTAATGCAAAGAGTAGCTCCTAGTGAGAAAATTCTAAGAAAATTCTTAGAAATGTGGGCGTTTACTCTTAAAATTAAAAAAAAATCATAGTAAAGAAAAAAGTAATTCAGAAAGCATCTTAACTCTTAAAAGAGGTCCTAAGTCCAAAATTGGTAGGAGTACAGGCGAGGACTTTTAAGAAGCTTAAGAGTTCCTTCAGTAGAGGAGAAAAAGGCGGAATTACGAAGAGGGAGAAGAAATGCGTTGCAGACAATGGATGATAGTGAGTCAATAAGAAGCTATAGATTAGATCGTGCAGGGATCATGTTTGTGATCGATCTTATTAGAGCCACGCTAACATCTCTGACACAGCGCAGAAATGTCATAGTGCCAGAAATTAAAGTAATCACTACATTACGATATTTGGCAACTAGGAAAATGCAACAATGTAGCAGTGATGACTTGGGTCTGTCACAACCTTCTGTAAGCAGAGTGATCACACAAACAATTACAGCACTTTCAGAACCTCTGTGTCGCAGTTCATTTCCTTTCCACTGGACATTCCCACCTTGCAGGCATAAAAAACTGCATTTATGAATATAGCAGCCTTGTTGTTGGAGTAATTGATGGAACCCACATCCGAATTATTCAACGTGATCTCCGAAATACGTGATACTACCACGGACACTTAACTTCAAACTCTGTGGCAGTTTCACGGAATGGCTGAAAATTCTGTGAAACTGCCACGGATCCTTAACTTCTAAATCCGTGACAGTTTCACGGAATACTTAAAATCGCTCAGTTTCTTCCTTCTTGGACAACCAACCAATCACAGTCTTCAAAAGATTGTGTCATACATAGCAACGGGGTCAGCCCCGCCTCCTCACTAAGATAAGAGTTTTTGTATTTTCCTTGCTCAGAGTTGCTCTTAGATGGGTCTGGAATCGATCTTAAGCTAAGACTCCTACGTAAAAGTTTTTCAGCTAAATTAGGAGTTTTCTAAGAGGATTCTTAGAATCTTTATGAATACGGGCCCTGATCTTTATTTGTCCAGTTTTATTCTCCAATTGACTAATTTCAAAGATTGACTCAATTAAAACAATAACAGCTAATAGTTTTGAAAATGCTGCGGTGACATCACTGTGTGAACTTCTGGGCACTTACAGTGGCTGAGTTGGGAATTACCGAAAGCACAATGATTTAGAGCTGTTTAGGGGTCTGTAGTGATCATTTAAGAACTAAGGGTGTGCAAAGTTTTGAATGGGGACCATGATAATGGTCGAAAGGTTGCCGGTTCAATTTCAGACTGTCATTGTGCCCAAATGTCCTGGTGTCTGGGGGGATATTCCTGTACTTACTGTATTTCTTTGTGGATAACAGCATCGGCTAAATTACTTAAATGTTAACAGTACATTTTCACCAAGCAAAAAGACAAGAGTTTGAAATTGTAGTCTAAAGCTATGGTGAACAACAAAAGTATTTGGCGAGTTAATGCTTTTTTTTGTGCCCTAAAGTACAAGGTGTTCAGTGCTCAGAGACATGGCCAAGGTAAAGAAGGCTGAAACCCGACCACCACTGAACAAGACACAAGTTGAAACGTCAAGACTGGACCAAGAAATATCTGAAGACAGATTTATCAAAGGTTTTATGGACTGATGAGATGAAAGTGACTCGACGGACCAAATGGACGAGACCGTGGCTGGATCAGTAACGAGCACAGAGCTCCACTTTGACTCAGATGGCAGCAAGGTGGAGGTGGGGTACTGGTATGGGCTGGTATTATTAAAGATGAGCTAGTTGGACCTTTTCAGGTTGAACATGGACTCAAACTCAACTCTCAAACATAATGCCAGTTTTTAGAAGACAATTTCTTCAAGCAGTGGTACAGGAACAAGTCAGCATCTTCCAAGAAGACTATGATTTTTATGCAGCACAATACTCCATCACATGCATCGAAATACTACACTGTGTGGCTAGCCAGTAAAGGCCTTAAAAATTTAAGAATAATGACATGCCCCCCTTCTTCACCAGACCTAAACCCTATTGAGGACTTGTGGTCCCATCTTAAATGGTCGATTTACAGTGAAGACAAACAGTACACCTCTCTGAACAGCCAAGACCTCAATTTAGCTTTTTTATCTATTCAGGTTTGGGTGTATTTACATTTTGGATTGACATAGAGCACTGTAGTTGTTCAATAATAAAATTATTCTTCAAGAATACAACTTGCTTTGAGTGTATAATTTTACATGGGTTGTTTCTGGGACTATTTGCCTTGTCTTCAGCATGTTAAATGGATAATTGAATTCAGATTGGGTGATTGACTTTGCCAGTCAATAACTTTTTACTTTTTGACACTGGAAACAATCCATGGTTGTAATGGCAGTTCTAGGCCTGCCACATTGGTGGGCATGCACACACCTCATCCACTTCCTGGACTTTTTTACTGTGGCTCTACACTGATCTCATTCCTACCTCTACAGAATACAAATGATCTTAACCCTTCAGTCCTTCAATCCAACAGTAATACTCTTGATGCATACTTCTGCTATTTTTAGACTCCTAGTGATTCTGCTATCTTTTGTAATATTATCTGAACATAATTGGCCTATACTGCATTACAAAATAATGCATTGCTGTATGGCAACATAATTAAAGGGAAAATGTGTGCAGCAAGTGTTTGTATATCACATCAAAAGCATAAAGGCAGAATATGGGCAGGTCTTGTTATCTTGATCACTGTTGACCAAATGTTTACTACAGCATGCCCAACATGCAACAAATAGTCTATCACATCACAATGACAATGTCTGTCAAACACCGCTGACTAGATCAATTAAGTACATTGTAACCACTGCTGTTTTACAATCATACCATACTATATTGCCCAACCCTAACGTAAATAGGTAATTAATGACCCAAACTATGGCATAAAGAAAGTTGGCCATCACTAAGGACAGAATTAATTAGGACTATTTCATTTAAACATTTAAATAATGCTGGAAATATAATACAAGATGACTAGGAATCACAACCCACAACCAAGACAGGGGAAACATTTTTGACTTACAATGATAGTGTTGTGATATTTGATGAAACCTCTCCAAGGTTTGGAACAGTTGTCAGATCATTGTTATTCATAGTGCTGAAAAGGAGATTGTATTACATAGTTAGTACAGGAGAAATCAAGGTATCACATCCAACTTTTTTTATTATTGGACATTTAGAACCTGCGCTAAAAAACACATTCTATTAGGCAGTTATCAAAGCTTAGGACGTGTGGGTTGAATACAAGTTAGAAGCTGTGTTTTTAAAACTAATTATTTTATGTGATCACTTGTAAAATGTTTTGTTGATCTCATATTAGCAATAAGATTATTTTGAATTAAGATACAGATATAGAATAATAGATGGCTAATTAGCACATTTGGTAGTCTCAGACCTTTACCTACTTTGAGAAAAAAAAATTAATGCGTTGAAATACGGTAATTCTGGAGGGCAGAGTACTCTATACATTTAGATCTCACACATGACTTCACCCTTTCCCAATATTTAAATAAGTGATTTTGAATATAGGCCTAAAACCTCTTGTTATTTTGAATTGACTCAGCATAGAAGATGTCTAATCCAGTCACCTGACAACATGTCCCGTTGAACCCCTTACTTTCATTACTTCTCCAGATCATCTTTAGAGCAATTTATACAAAATAACCCAGCCCACCTGGCTGAATTACAATGGCTTCCAGGTAAAGCTTGCATCTGCTACACGACCATAGTGCTTGCTCCTGAGCCAACAAGCAGTGCATTGCCTCCC
This sequence comes from Umbra pygmaea, assembly GCA_016801145.1. Classification (NCBI taxonomy): domain Eukaryota; kingdom Metazoa; phylum Chordata; class Actinopteri; order Esociformes; family Umbridae; genus Umbra; species Umbra pygmaea. The sequence goes on along the minus strand of JACXGM010004525.1, from coordinate 27,670 downwards.
TACCTCCAGGCAATGTTTATGCCTATCCAAGCACTTCATTCTGCCACCCGTAGCCTCGTGGACATACTATTCCAAACACAAGGCAGCTTCTGGTCACCCCAGGCAAAACCCTTTTACTACCCTTGCACCCTAAAAGTGATTGCACCCCTTGTTGTAGTGCTTCACCTCACTTGGTCTCCAGGTTACCGCTTAGCGATTGCTAACTTATCTCACATTGCGTTTTTGTGAACCAGCCACTGCTAGTGAATCGCAACTGGAATCCAGATGCTAGTCACTGCCTCTGAGTGACTGGCGCTAATTCCGCCAATAAAGCATGTGTATGTGTGGAGCTACCTTTAAAGTAAATAGAACCAGCTTCCTCATGAATCTAGAACCACATATCAATCTAGATCTAGCCAGACTTTTTCTCAGCTTGGCATATGCCTACTCATATTAAAAAAATATACATATATATTTTGTCACACATTTTTTTTTTCATTACTGCAACAAGGCTCAAAGGGACTCGTTTACCTTGTACTTGAGAGAGGTAGTTGGTGCACATTTAAAGGCTCAGTTATTAAGTGGAGGTAGCCATAACCTACCCCAGATCAAGTTAGTTGTAGTACATACATTGACATAGAAACATGCATGGCTAGTGAGATCCTACATTTAAAACTAACAGTTGGCAAAAGTTAACTTGCCAGCTCCTTGTATGGCTCTGGTTTGTAGGAATACTGGTGCTACAGTGCAGGCAGACATGGTTTACAATTAATAAGTTACATGCACTGGATTGCTTCTAACCAGAATATAATGTTTTACATATTTTGTCCTTGTTTACTTGACTAATTTGATTCAAGTGGCTGTGAAGACCTAGTTTGTATGAACATTGCCACTGAAAAGCACAAGTAGCCTACTGTTTTGCAATATTGGGTGGATGTGCAGGGGTAGACCTCGCCTACTAAGAAAATCTGGAGATGAATTCACGTGTGTTGGAGGTAGGAAAAAGGTAATTCGGTCTAGGAAACATAGCATACCAGTATTTTAGATTATGTTTTTACAGTTCAGAGGTGACAGGACTATAATACAGTACTGTACATATGACAGGGTTGGAGTGTTCTGTAATCTTCTATGCAGCCATTGGCTATAACTAACGATATCAAGTGTTTTGCTAAGGAGTAAGTAGCCAGTGTGGGTACTGTAGTATATACAGTACAGTACCAGTACAGTACCTTGGTAGCTAGCTGTCTAACGATAAATTACCGTTACTTACAGATGAGTTATCCAGTAAGGTGGATCCAGTGGGGCCGCTGACAACCTTTTCCTGTTACAATCCAGGATTCTGATTTGATCTAATCCTTTCGGACAAGAACATGGAGAAGGACAGGAGTCTAATCCACAGCTGGGACTCAAACTCAACCACATAAAGAGAAGGGTCGGGGGGATGGGCCAAGCTTCCGCCATTTTAAAGGTCTAAAGTTAACTAGCTAGCTAGCTTACATTAATACGTGGCTTATGACAATTATGAAACGTCTCACCCAACAACACGTATCTTTCGTGTTTTGTAATTTTATATAAATATAAGAAAAGACCGATTTAACATTAATCGCAAAACACCGCTAAGGTCTTTCTTCCAACTTGCGCAAGACATCCCAGCACCGAGATTTCCCTTCGAAATTCCTTCCGCTTCCAGTCTCCACAACACAATTCCCAAGATAACTAACTGGCCTATTGTATTGTTTAGCTCGCTAGTTTTCTTGGAGCAAGCCAATGTCGGTGTTTGCAAGCAATATAAAGGCTTGCATCCAACGTCTGTGCCGTGTAACGTTTATTAATTAATCATAATAATTGGCAAAATACGATTTTTCTAGTTCGGCGAAACAAAAGCGCCTTGTGTTGATGGAATATCATCGTGATCCTGCCTCTCTCGAGTGTGTTTACAGATATGCTATTGGTCAGTATGCATGCTTGTCAACTATTTTCCCTCTAACTGATTGGATTGCAGTAGTAGGTATACTGAAGCGCGTTCACTTCAACATAACGTTTTGTTACGTTTTGAAAACGCCCCATAGAAGTTTTATCTGTAGTGGTCTGTGCTCCTGGCTCCAGACCCGACATGTGCCTGGTTGACAATGAAGGTGATAGTCAATTCAATCATATTTATTCATAAAGCACATTTAAAAACAACAAGTGCCAAACAATGTGCAGGTCAATGCTCTAAGAAGAGAACCATACCAAAATATATCAAGACATATCATAGCACATGACAAACATAAATAAATCACTATCTTATTTTTACCAGTTAAGAGCCTATAGCAGCTGCATTTTGAACCTGCTGAAGGCGAGATAAATAAGATTGACAGACGCCTACAGTATATACAAAAAAATGCAATAATCCAAACGGGAGGAAATGAAGGCATGGAAAACTTCCAAATCCTTTCCAAATCCTTCAGTAAGAATAGGTTTCAATTTAGCAATGCTCCGTAGCTGATAAAAACTGCCTCTGACCGCAGCATTTATTTGTTTGTTGTGTAAGCTCTGAGTCAATAATAAACCCAATATTTTTTGCATGGCTGTGTGCATTGATAGATAAGGACCCTAAATTATTTATAATTTCTTTAGTGGAGTCAGTGGGGCCAAATACAAAAACTTCTGTTTTTGTGTAATTTAATTGAAGAAAGTTGTTTGCTAGCCAGTGTTATAATTCACCAAGACAATCCGAATGTAACTTAAAGAGATTGTCACTAAGTTTCAGAGGAAGGTACAACTGTGTCATGTGCATAAGAGAGATGTTATATTTCTGAAAAATGGTACCCAAGGGAAGCATATACAATTTATTTATTTATTTTTATTTAACCTTTATTTAACCAGGTAAGTTGACTAAGAACAATTTCTTATTTACAGCAACGACCTGGGAGCAATTAGGGTAAAGTGTCTTGCCCAAGGACACAACGACATTTTGGCTCAGTCGGGAATCGAACTGGCAACCTTCTGACTACAAGTCTGACTCCCTACCCACTGAGCCATCTGCGCCAAAAATGAAAACGAAGGTAACACTTTATAATAACCATAATTTATAGATGGGCAATTGATAGTTAATTATTGTTTAGTAAATTGTTATTTCACTATTAGCAAATAGTTATTTTACTGTTAATGAACAATAAAATGATATTTAATAATGTTTATTAATCAATATTAATGCTATAAATTAACTGTTTGTTCTTGCACACATTATATAATTTATATACAGTATAAGGTATTGGTTATTGATTTTTTGAAAAAAGTTTGTAAACCTTTAAGAAACCATTTATAAACATCTATAAACATTACCTAAATAGAGGGAGCAGATATTCCCAACAATTTGTTAATATTTGCTAATTGGTTTAATACCGTATCCAAACATTAGTTAAGTTTACCTTTATTTCACCAGGCAAGTTGACTGAGAACACTTTCTCATTTGCAGCAACGACCTGGGGAGAAGGCGGGGAATGAATTAGTAAATTGAGCGATAGAGATGATTAGGTTGCCATGATGGTATAAGGGCCAGATTGAACATTTGTTTAGGACACTGGGATTAACACCCCTATTCTTAGAAATAATGCCATGGGATCTCTAATGACCACAGAGAGTCAGGACATCTGTTTAACATCCAATCCGAAAGACGGCACCCTATGCAGGGCCGATGTCCCCATCACTGCCCTTGGGCATTGGGAATGATCTTTAAACCAGAGGGAAGAGTGCCCCCTACTGGTCCTCCAACACCACTTCCAGCAGCACTGGTCTCCCATCCATGGACTAACCAGGCCCAATCCTGTTTAGCTTTAGAAGCAAACAGGCAGTGCAATACAGGGCTTTATTCTGCTGGCCTATGTGGTTAATATAAAGTTGCAATTGATGATTATAATACATGGCTAAATGGTTTCGAAATACTTTCTGAATCGTCTATAAACACTATGTGGTTGGTCATCGTAAAGTTATGACTGATGTTTACAATACTTTACAATTACTAAATAAATGGTTTACAAACCATCTATATGGATTATTGGAATGGCTATTACAAAGTTGCAGCTGGTGTTTGTAATAATTAGTCAATGATGAATAAGTGGTCTGTAAAGCATCAAGTAACTTTATTTGGCACCATTAAATCTGTTATTGATTCCATAAAACAGTGATTCATGCACTTATAATAGTTTGTCTTATCAGCATATTGAACACTGTTTGGATATGGTTTACAAACCAATTAGTATCCATTAACAAAGTAATGGGAATATCTGGTCCATCTATTTAGGTAATGTTTATAGATGATTATAAATGTTTTCTCAAAGGTTTACAAACAATGTTTTAATCATTAACTAATAAATAATATTATATACAAATGATATAATGTGTGCAACAATAAATTGTTAATTTATAGCATTAATAATAATTAAAAAATATTATTGAATATAATTTTATTGTTTGTTAACAGTAAAATAACTATTTGTAAATAGTGAAATAACAATTTATTAAACATTAATGAAATATCAATTTACCATCTATTAATTATGGTAATTCTAAAGTTACCCCGATATTTACTGAAATTGTCTGGTCTCTCAAATTTGACGTAAATAGCTGTAAAGCAGTGCCCTAAATACCAACCTTTAGTTTGAGGCGATCTAGAAATATGTTGTAATTGATCAAATGCAGCACTAAAGCCAAGCAGCACACATTTGGGCACCCTTGTTATTTTGTTGATTTGAATACCTGTAACTATCTAGCACTGATTAATTGGAACACACCATTGGTTTGGTGAGCTCATTAAGCCTTGAACCTTATAGAACGTCATAGGTGCATCCAATCTTGAGAAATGTTATTTAAGGTGGCCAATTGCAAGTTGTTGTTCTCTTTGACTCTCCTCTAAAGAGTGGCAACATGGGGGCCTCAAAACAACTCTCAAATGACCTGAAAATAAAGATTGTTCAACATTTTGGTTTAGGGGAAGGCTTTAAAAAGTTATCGCAGAAGTTTAAGCTGACAGTGTCCATTGTGAGGAACATAGTGAGGAAATCGAAGACCACAAGCACAGTTCTTGTTAAGGCCAGAAGTGGCAGGCCAAGTAAAATATCAGAGAGGCAAAGGTGACGGATGGTGAGAACGGTCAAAAACACCCCACAGACCACCTCCAAAGATCTACAACATCTTGCTGCAGATGGTGTCACTGTGCATTGTTCAACAATTCAGTGCACTTTGCACAAGGAGAAGCTGTACGGTAGAGTGATGCAGAAGAAGCCTTTTCTGCACACACGCCACAAACAGAGTGGCTTGAGGTATGCAAATGCACATTTGGACAAGCCAGCTTTTGTTAGAAGGTGCTGTGGACTGATGAAACAAAGTTGGAGTTTTTGGTTATATAAAAAGGGGCGTTATGCATGGCGGCAAAAGAACAAAGCATTTCAAGACAAACACTTGCTACCCACAGTAAAATTTGGTGGAGGTTCCATCATGCTGTAGGGCTGTGTGCCCAGTGCCGGTACTGGGAATCTTGTTCAAGTTGAGGGTTGCATGGATTCCACCCAATATCAGCAGATATTTGAAAAGAATGTAGAGGAATCAGTCACAAAGTTGATGTTATGGCAGGGCTGGGTATTTCAACAAGACAACGACCCAAAACACTGCTCAAAATCTACTCTGGCATTTATGCAGAGGAACAAGTACAATGTTCTGGAATGGCCATACCAGTCCCCAGACCTCAATATCATTGAAAATCTGTGGGGTGATTTGAAGCGTGCTGTTCATGCTTGGCAACCATCAAACCTAACTGAACTGGAGATGTATTGCAAGGAGGAATGGTCCAAAATACCTTCATCCAGAATCCAGACACTACTTACAGGTTATAGGAAGCGTCTAGAGGCTATTATTTCTGCTAAAGGAGGCTCAACTAAATATTAATGTGATATTTCTGTTTGGGTGCTCAAATTTACACACCTGTCTAATTTAATTTTTATGCATATTTCACATTTTCTGTTCATCCAATAAACCTCATTTTACTACTGAAATATTACTGTGTCCTTCAGTTATTTGATAGATCAAAATGAAATTGTTAATCCAAACATCCAATTATTTATAAATGGAAATCATGGAAATTGTCAGGGGTGCCTAAACTTTAGCATATGACTGTATATGTTTAAAAGAGAGATATATGGCTTTAGCCCCAATGTGATGCTATGCTTAACCTATATACAGTACATTTTCTTCATCTTTGGACAAGACTATTGGTTGCATTCAAGTTCTTTATTGTACACTTTCTTCTTTTTTTTTCAAAAATAAATTCAAGCATTTAAACTGGAAGCCCAATTCTTCTGAGCTAGTCCTTTTGAGCAAACATGCAGCCCAAATGTGATCCAGTTATTTAAATCAGTCAGAATGGATATTTTGCCAAAGACATCAATTACATAACAATGTTATACAATACATCTTAGATATAGTGTTAAGAATAAACTCTACCATTATCTGACAGATGTGTGACACATTTCTTTGTATGTCACATACTTCTACTTTGTGTACTTAAAGAAACACTCCAAACCCCTAAAAAGCTAAAAATTGTTGTGCCGGTCATGTTTCCGAAATTACAGTAACTAAAAACACCTTCTCAGTTTATTTGGTAATTCCTAACTCGGCCAATGCTGAAATCACACCAGGCACAGCAAACTGGTTGTGTTACGGCAGAAGTCCTTTCATTTCAATAAAAAGCTATCTGCACCGCTGCTCCAAATCTGCCAGATCTGGCAAAATGTGGATGCAGTGTGGCTGGTGCTTTGCCTTACAGCACCAGAACCAGAAGTTGATGTACCACAGACGAAAAGCTAATATGTCGCTTTCACCTATGGGTTTATGGAATTGAAAGAAAAGCTTTGACAGCTCAGTAAATAGATTTCGTCACACAAACTGTTGTAAAACTGAAAAAGCTCCTGCCAGTTGCCTTGCTGGAGGAGGACAGTGGTATGCAACGTTGTCCTCCATCCTGAAGATGCAGAAGATTGATTACGATGTTGATTGTGGTGTAAAAGTGTGTCTATGTGAAGGTGCTTTACGGTGATTTTTTGCCATACCTGGTGTGATTCCAGCATAAGTGTTCAGAATTTTGCACAGTGATGTCAAAGCAACATTTTCAAAACTACTTTTAGAGGCATTCCGTTGATTTCCTGATCTTTATTTGTCCAGTTTTATTCTCCAATCAACTTCTAGATTGACTTGATTCAAAACGAACAGTTTATAGTTTCAAAAATGTTGCGTTCACTGTGCGAAATTCTGAACACTCGGTGGCCGAGTTGGGAACTAACTAACATGCTGAGAAGGAGTCTTTTGTGATTGTCGTGTTGGAAACATGACCAGCACAATGATTTATGGGTCAGGAGTGATCCTTTAAGTACATTGAAGATAACATATTTACTTTTGATACTGAAGTACATTTAAATTCAGATACTTTAAGACTTTGACTCAAGTAGAAATCCAGTAGGGGACTACGGTTTTAACACACAAGAATCACTGTGAATTGCAGGCTTTGGTGGCATCTTGGGGTCACCAGTTTTCAAAAAGCACCATCATACGCCACCTCCACAACCATGGCCTCTTTGAAAGGGTTGCCAGAAGAAAGCCCATTCTGACCCCAGAGATGCAAGTGTTTGGAGTTTGCCAAACATCATTTAAATTATAACTGGAGGAATGTGCTCTAAAATTGAACGTTTTGGTCAGATACAACATTGGCATGTTTGGGGTTGAAATAGAGATGCATACAAGGAGAGGCACCTCATACCCATGGTGAAATTTGGTGGTGGGTCAGTGATGTTTTGGGGCTTTTTTAATTCCAGAGGCCCTGGGGCACTGGTCAGTATTGATGGCATAATCAATTCCACCAAGTATCAGGCAATTTTGGCTGACAATCTTGTTGCCTCTACCAGAAGGCTGGGCCTTGGCAGTAGGTGGACTTGCCAACAAGACAATGACCCAAAACATACCTCAAGATCCACACAGAAATGGATCTGTGACAACAAAATCAATATTCCGCCATGGCCATCTCATTTGCTGGACCTCAATCCAATCGAAAACCTATGAGCTGAGTTGAAGAGGGCAGGTGATAAGCACAAACCCAAGAATGTGAAGGATTTTGAAAGGATCGGCATAGAGGAATGGTCCAAAATCCTTGCAAATGTGTTCCTTAACCTTGTTAAACATTAGAGTGAAGGACTTCCTGCTGTTATCCTTGCCAGATTTGGTTGCACTAAGTACTGAAAAAAGAGTGCAAATAATTATGAAACCTTAATTTTGGTGAAATTTATTTTCTGTTAAATAATTGTATGATTTTGGTTTTTTCCATTGCAACATTAATAAACTACAGTATATCTCAGATGTTGGTATTGTGAGTTTATCTCTATAATTATATTGCCAGTCAGGGGTGCCAGTAATTTTGGAAACCACTGTAGCAGAAGATTCAAGATTCAAGAAGGTTTATTTGTCACTACAATAACAAGTTATGCAATGAAATTCTTGGTTGCCATCCTCCCCAACGATGCATAAAAAATATAAAATAATTCCACTTCTAATAATAATAATAAAAAAGTAAAACTATAATCAGTATAAATTTAAATAACAATAAAAAATTATGTCCAGTGTGGCTATATACAGTGTTCTTAAGTGGCTGAAGTGCAGGTGCAATGATGGAGGGAGGAGGAGGGGGGGTTCAGGAATTAAGTAGCCTTACTGCCTGAAGGCATTGGCTTGGGGCAAAGTGGGCACTCAACTACTGTAGATGTGGCATACATCTCTTGGATGATTTTATCACCCGTTGTAAATGTTACTAGTTCTGGTGAATAGGTAAGTAGGTCATTCTCCTTTACTCTCATCTACCTACTGTTGTTTTGTTTGTTATCATTATCCATTGTTATTATTGTTGCTTGTTCATTGTAAGGCGTCCTTGAGCTCTGGAAAGGCGGTAAATAAATAAAACTAGCAATAAATAAAACCCCCAGCATAGGACAGCACAATTTGTGCCAGCAGCATAGAGCCCTGTATTGCACTGTTGGTTTGCTTCTAAAGCTAAGCAGGGTCGGGCCTGGTTAATCCCTGAATGGGAGACCAGTGCTGCTGGAAGTGGTGTTGGAGGGCCAGTAGGGGGCACTCTTCCCCCTGGTCTAAAGATCATTTCCCAATGCCCCAGGGTAATGATGGGGACATCTGCCCTGTGTAAGGTGCCGTCTTTTGGATGGGACGTTAAACGGGTGTCCTGACTCTCTGTGGTCATTAAAAATCCCATGGCACTTATTGTAAGAGTAGGAGTGTTAACCCCAGTGTCATGGCCAAATTCCCAACCAGGCCTCTCACTTGATCATGGCACCCTAAAAATCCCCCTCCTTCCTAATTGGCATATATAACTACTCACCACTCCACCTGATAGCTGATGTGTGGTGAGTGTTCTGGTGCAAAATGGCTACCGTGCATCACCCAAGTGGGTGCTACACATTGGTGGTGGATGAGGTGGGCTTTCCCCTCACTGTGTAAAGCGCTTTGAGTTCCTTGGAAGAAAAGCGCTATATAAGTTGAATGCATTATTATTATTATTATAATTTGGTACATCGCTGCCCAGGATATAGAGTAGATAAGTAGGAGTAATGTACCGTGCTCCATCGCTCTCCAGCAACTCCTTGTTTGCAGAGTGGGAGCTGGGGAGTTCAATGATGGAAATATAGATGGTGACTGTGTAATCCTTATGCATACTGTATGTACAGACTAAAGGTTGAATGAGAAGTGTGATAATAATTAAATGGCTCTGTGACATGGTTGAAGGATCCAGGTGAGTCTCTTGACCATCCCTCACTGGTATGCAGTGTTGTCCTCCATCTTGAAGATGCGGAAGATTGATTACGATGGTGATTGTGGTGTACAAGTGTGTCTACATGACGGTGCCATACGTTGATTTTTTTGCAATGCCTGGTGTGAATCCAGCAAAAGAAGTTGAAAGGACTTGCTCAGCGTCATATGCAGAGGTTGTCTTTGGAAAATAGACATATGAGTGCTTCAAGCATTGCCCCAGAGGTTGCAATGCCCTAGAGGTTGCAAAGGGGTGGGGGTCAGCCTGTCAGTGCTCAGACCATATGCCGCACACTGCATCATATTGGTGTGCATGGCTGTTGTAAAAGAAGGAAGCCTCTTCTAAAGATAATGCACAAGAAAGCCCGCAAACAGTGTGCTGAAGACAAGCTGACTAAGGCCATGGATTACCGGAACCTTGTCCTGTGTTCTGATTAGACCAAGATCAATTTATTAGTTTCAGATCGTGTCAAGCGTGTGTGGTAGCAACAAGGTGAGGAGTACAAAGACAAGTGTGTCTTGCCTACAGTCAAGCATGGTGGTGGGAGTGTCATGGTCTGGGGCTGGATGAGTGCTGCCGACACTGGGGAGCTACGGTTTATTGAGGGAACATGAATGAGAACATGTACTGTGACATACTGAAACAGAGCATGATCCTCTCCCTTCTGAGACTGGGCTGCAGGGCAGTATTCCAACATGGTAACGACCCCAAACACACCTCCATGATGACCACTGCCTTGCTAAAGAAGCTTGTCTCCAGACCTAAACCCTATTGCGCATCTGTGGGGCATCCTCAAACAGAAGGTGGAGGAGAGCAAGGTGTCTTAACATCCACTAGCTGCTCCATGATGTATTCATGGAGAAGTGGAAGAGGATTCCAGTGGCAACCTGTGAAGCTCTGGTGAACTCCATGACCAAGAGGGTTAAGGCAGTGCAGGAAAATAATGGTGACCACACAAAATATTAACTCTTTGGGCCCAATTTGGACATTTTCACATAGGGGTGTACTCACTTTTGTTGTCAATTTAGAGGGCACAGCAAATTTACACCTTTATACAAGCTGTACACTCACTACTTTACAATGTAGCAGTGTGTATATTTACAAAAATATGAGGGGTGTACTCACTTTTGTGAGATACTGTATATATATATATATATATACACACTCACCTAAAGGATTATTAGGAACACCCATTCAATTCCTCCTTAATGCAATGATCTACTCAACCAATCACATGGCAGTTGCTTCAATGCATTTAGGGGTGTGGTCCTGTTCAAGACAAACTCGTGAAATCCAAACCGAATGTCAGAATGGGATAGAAAAGTGATTTAAGCAATTTTGAGCGTGGCATGGTTGTTGGTGCCAGACGGGTCGGACTGAGTATTTCACAATCTGCTCAGTTACTGGGATTTTCACGTACAACTTTTTTCTAGGGTTTACAAAGAATGGTGTGAAAAGGGAAAAACATCCAGTATGTGACAGTCCTGTGGGCGAAAATGCCTTGTTGATGCTAGAGGTCAGAGGAGAATGGGCCAACTGCTTCAAGCTGATAGAAGGGCAACTTTGACTGAAATAACCCCTTGTTACAACCGAGGTATGCAGCAAAGCATTTGTGAAGCCACAACACGCACAAACTTGAGGTGAATGGGCGACAACAGCAGAAGACCCCACCGGGTACCACTCATCTCCACTACAAATAGGAAAAAGAGGCTACAATTTGCATGAGCACACCAAAATTGGACGTTGAAGACTTGAAAAGTGTTGCCTGGTCTGATGAGTCTCGATTTCTGTTGAGACATTCAGATGGTAGAGTCAGAATTTGGTGTAAACAGAATGAGAACATGGATCCATTATGCCTTGTTACCACTGTGCAGGCTGGTGGTGGTGGTGTAATGGTTTGGGGGATGTTATCTTGGCACACTTTAGGCCCCTTAGTGCCAATTGGGCATTGTTTAAATGCCACGGCCTACCTGAGCATTGTTTGACCATGTCCATCCCTTTATGGCCACATGTACCCATCCTCTGATGGCTACTTCCAGTAGGATAATGCACCATGTCACAAAGCTCAAATCATTTCAAATTGGTTTCTTGAACATGACAACGAGTTCACTGTACTAAAATGGCCCCCAAAGTCAGCAGATCTCAACCCAACAGAGCATCTTTGGGATGTGGTGGAATGGGAGCTTCATGCCCTGGATGTGCATCCCACAAATCTCCATCAACTGCAAGATGCTATCCTATCAATATGGGCCAACATTTCTAAAGAATGCTTTCAGCACATTGTTGAATCAATGCCACGTAGAATTAAGGCAGTTCTGAAGGCGAAAGGGGGTCAAACACAGTATTAGTATGGTCTTCCTGATAATCCTTTAGGTCAGTGTATATATATATATATATATATATATATATATATATATATATATATATATATATATATATATATATATATATATATATATATATATATATTTGAATGCACCACTGGCTGCCAGTATTATAAATATCTATAAATTAAATGGTTCAGTAGGGAGGCACGTTCAATTCCCTGCCAAATGTTGTTGTATCTTAAGCAAGGCACTTTACCAAAAGTTGCTCCTGGGGTATGTCCCTGTATTCACTGTAACTCACTCTGGATAAGTGTCTGTTAAATGACTAAAATGTAAATGTATTTCCAGTACTTAGCCATATGCCAGCAGCTATTGTCTGAATGCGTGGCAGGTGTTCCATGGTTTGCAACACAGGAGAATAAAGACAAAAACTGAACTCTAAAGATTTTTGTGGGGGTCATTTTTTTACACAACTAAAAGAAGGCAGATGTTTGGGAGACGGGCATATAGAGGGAAACAGAAGGGAAGTTCACAAGCCAGTTTAAACCCCCATCACTAGGTGGCATGCAAGGTCTGAAATTAACTTTAGAGTATCTTCGTTCATTTGTAACTTTAAATAAGCCCTGGTTAAATTACAACAAAATTAGTAAGACATTCTCTACACCAAACTCCAGCACTAAAACAAATTGTTTTAGTAGAAGATTCACAAGCATTTTTGCGAACAGTCTGAGGAATTACATTGTTAATTGCACCATGACAGGTTTATTTGTCTTTCTACGTTCAGTCCACTTTCTTTAATTCTATTCATTAATATTTGGTATGGTGGTGTTTTTTATTATTTATTATTACGGCACAACCAATGTAGATTTAATTATGAAACCTGAAAATCTTCTAAAATTCGAAATACCGGTATACATGATATCACATGCCCTAATTCCCACAACCAAAAATAAACTATGTCTGAACGTTAATTGGGAACATGGTCAGATGGGACAAAACACACGAATCCCTAAGATAATATGAAATCTATGTAAACTAACTGTATATTGTCACGAACGTTACGAGTCAACACGTTATCCTTCCTGGTACTATAGTATACTATTCTCGCCGACTGCTAGAATATGCAAGCTCACACAGGTTTCGTTTTTCATAGTAATTATCCTCATCTGCCTCAAGCAGAGCAAGAGGTCCTCTAAACAATGTAGACTAGTCTCCACCGCGTCTCATTTTCTTCGCCGCAATAGACTGTCACCATGTTGGCCCAGGCTCAAATTCCCCTTCGCCCTAATCTCAATCAGGACAGGAAAAAAGCCACCGACAACCCACGATATCAACGGACATTTCGTCTAGAATTTAAGAAAACTTTGAGGACTGTTTACGTTGTTGGCACAGTGCTGAAAGTAAATCTGAACAGGTAAAAACTAAACTAAATGCTTCACCTATGTATTTGTGCATGGCTATTTTTGGTTACAGTGCCAATAACGGTTTAAAAAATAGCAATATTTGACAATATTGTTGACGCAATTAATAATTTTGGTATGTAGTTACAGTAGTCATTTTCACCCGTCCACCCCACTAAGCAACTACTTTGATAAATATTTGCAACATGTCGACGATAATCAAGGCAAGACTCGAACTCAGTACTGAACATGAACTCGATGTGCGGGATTGCATAAATGTATGTAGCCTATACTGCCTAAATTGTATGAAAATATTAACTGCAAGTCAATAATTGAGGCAATTATTGCGGGAGAGCAGGGTCATTCTACAATACGAGTGGCTTTTGCTCACTGATATCTTTGCTTATTATTTAAACTACGTTTACGGTTACTGCAACTATTACAGCATTTTATCTACTTTGCAGATTTGAATCAAACTGACAATAATATGTGAAAATAGGCCTATATAGTTTGTATTCTTCAAAACCAGTTTTATTTGAAATTTTAACAGAGGTGGACAAATTAGTGAGTGCAAGTACTTTTCTGAGTAACTCTGAGTTCACAAGTTTGGGGAAGTCCGTAATTAAGACCAATATGATAAGGTAAAGGGAGTTCATATCTTAACATTGACCTATAAAACAAATAGAAAGGGTAAAGAAAATATAAATCATTGTCACCGGTAAGATATGAACACCATTTACTTGATCATTTTGGTTTTCATTAGGGGCTTCCCAGAACTTGTGACCTCGATCAGAGTTACTCAGAAAAGTAGCTACATACCCAGCCAACACCATGTCTTGAGACGCCTTAAGACAAGTCTTGAGATGTCTTAAGACAGGTGATGGCTGGGTATGTACTGGTAGTACTTTGTCCACCTCTGGATTTTAAAAAATTGGTTATATTTGACTTGTAACATATAGAGGTACGGTTGGCCCAATATCCGGTTGGCAGAATAAAATGCATTTAGAAGGTTGGGGAAGAATGTTCATGCATTTATGAAAATTCTCTCAAAGTATGGAACCTTATAATGACCATATCTTTGTGATTGCTTGTCAGAAAATATCATAAGGACACTATGTCAGCAGGTGCATTTCAACATAGTATAATACAATTTCATGATGTTTTTAAAATGCAATCAGTTCCACTTTGAGTATGCATACTTTCAAGGTGTCCTTACATTTGTTTGTTTCCCACTATATAATATTAAAATGATTAACTTATTGCCATCATTAGGCATTAAAACTTGTATAATCTTCAAAATATACATTTTGACCTGTCCTCAGCGTAATTGTCCAGGATGTCAGTCATTTTAAAATATGAAGTGATTAATGTTATGTAATGTTAAATTTGTCTTTGCTTTTAAATATATATTTCAATACTGGTATACGTACACTCACCTAAAGGATTATTATGAACACCATACTAATACTGTGTTTGACCCCCTTTCGCCTTCAGAACTGCCTTAATTCTACGTGGCATTGATTCAATAAGGTGCTGAAAGCATTCTTTAGAAATGTTGGCCCACATTGACAGGATAGCATCTTGCAGTTGATGGAGATTTGTGGGATGCACATGCAGGGCACAAATCTCCCGTTGCACCACACCCTAAAGATGCTCTATTGGGTTGAGATCTGGTGACTGTGGGGGCCATTTTAGTACAGTGAACTCATTGTTATTTTCAAGAAACCAATTTGATATGATTCGATGCCCAATTGGCACTAAGGGGCCTAAAGTGTGCCAAGAAAACATCCCCACAGAAGGGCCAGAGGAACGGTGACATGCACAAAAAGCAAGGAGGAAAGAATGGAGAGAAGGTGAAGAAAGAGTAGAGGAGCCAAGGCAGGATGCTCTAGTTCATGAAATGGCATCAATCCTATGTTATCATATAAAACAACTATGAATTGAGCAAAGGACATTTAAAAAATATTGAATATACTACTTTCTGGTTGAATAGACATTGAAAAGTTAGAAATGTATTTCTAAATATTTTGCTCAATATGTAATCTACTACAGCAAGGACAGTCTTGGTCCACCCTTTGAGTAACCATGACAGTGATATTTAATTGAAAAAAAGCTTCCTTACTTGCTTCATAATTATATTCAGAGTAGTTAATAGTAATAATAATAAGTAAATTAATAAATATGCATGCAATAATATTAAAGATGGAAATGTTAGAATTCAAGCTGTGACAGCAGAACTAATTTGTTTTTCAAGTGACCAAAGGCTGTAAAAACAATAACTTCCTTGTTATTTAAAAAATCTGAAAACAATGTATCTGATTCCATACACTATGCAGTGCGTTGTTACACCTAAAAGCACAGTATTAAATAAATAAAAATATTAAAGACTGACCAGTCACTGAAGTAGTCCTGTTTTCACTCTGGGAAATTGTACACTGTATCTTTTTATCAATTTGCACATCTTCCATTTCCTATAGTTTATTTTATAGCATCACAGGGAGTAGGGTGTCACAACAAGCACTAACCTTGATCAAATGCCTTCAAATTATCTACCCTCTACCTCCAGTAAACCCTTAATATTTATTTCTGCCTTCTGGTTGAAGTTGAAGTCAAATGGTGTTTGATTTTTATTACTGCATATTCTAGCAATATCCTATATTGTAGCCCATGTCTATTTTAAGAGTTATCAAACAAGTCAGAGCAGGTTGTTGTAGTGCTATGTTGTGTATGACGATGCAGCCAATACTGCATGAATTAAAACAGCTGCTTATCCAAAATGGTATGACTCAATGGTGGGGAGAGTGTGTGTGGTGTATGGCCAATTTACCAAGGTTATGGTCTGTTCTTATGCACAATGCGACATGGAGAGCTTGAAGACAGGATACAGTCATTAGCTGTATTGTCCATTTACCAAAAACCCCAGAGGTGCCTTTTGCAATAGAGCGCAATTAAAATAATTTCATACCATTTACTGAATGAGCATTCAAGGTTCAAACCACTCGGTTTATAATTGTATGTAAATAAATCCAATAAATGTTTTGTAATGATGAAACGTATTGAATTTTGTAAATGCAGAATGATTTCAATAATGCCCTCAATACTGGACTGAAAGGATTGTTTGTGGTTGGCATTTGTATTCAGCAGAGGAGTCAGAACTGTTAGCGGAGGGGTTCTGTATAATTACATCTTTCTACTAGTCAACAGTCTCTTCTTTGTTAGCCTCACAGGCTGTCAGTTCATATAATATTAGCCTTGCAATTTGAGGGCAAACTACAATGCAAATGAATTGAACTTTGATCAGGTCCAAAAATATTTACATCATTTTCTGATAATGTTTAGGTCAAAATTATTTTATGAACTGTGTAGGAATTACAAACATGTTTATATATAGCCCGACAACTACAAATACCTAGAGGTCTGGTTAGACTGTTCACTCTCCTTCCAGACCCACATTAACCATCTCCACTCAAATTATGTCTAGAATTAACATTCCATAACAATGCCTCCTTCACTCTTCCTGCCAAACATGCACTTGTGAAAATGACCACACTTCCAATACTACAGTTTGGTGATGTCATTTATAGAATTACCTTAAACTCTCTCCTTAGGAAACTAGAGGTAGTATACCACAGTGCCATCCGGTTTGTCACCAATGCTCCATATAACACCCCTTAATGCAAAACCTCTATGCACTAGTATGATGGCCCTCTTATCTCATCTACAAGTCCTGACTAGGCAAAACCCCACATTCCCTAAACTCAATAATCTCCAGAGCATCAACCACTCTCAACCTGCATTCAAGCAGGTATATCCTGCACCGCCTTGGGCTGCTTTTTCTTCCAGTTCTCCAATGCCAATGACTGGAACAAACTATAAAAATCTTTGAATCTCAAGTCCACCATCCCCCTCACTACCTTTTAAAAGTATTACTATCAGATCTATTGTCAGACTAGTGTACATTCTGACTCTACCCGGCCTCCCTTTGCCTGTTTGCTGTAGTGCCTTCATCTAATCGTTGATTCCCTGTGCACAATTTCACCCACAGAGCTGTATTTGTATGATTTGCACATTACCAATTCCATAGTCATTATGTTACCAACCCAATTATTTTTTTTGCACTGCCACTTTGTGTAAGCTATTTGTTTATCCAAGACCCTATTTGCACTGACTGTATAGTATACTATACGTAACACATCCTTGCAATATCCTGCACTCTGTATTTGTACTGTGTGTTACTTCATGTGTAACTTTATGTTTCCTTGCACCTTGCGCTTTGTCTTGGCCAGGTTGTCATTGCAAATGATATGTTGTGCTCCATATGCCTACCTGGAAAAAAAAAAAAAAGATACAAATGTTTTCATTGTTCTATTGATTAGATTGGCTTACGTTCTGTTGCTCAGGGAAGTTATATCCTCTGTAAATCAATATTTTCTGTTAAGAGTACATCTTCATTACTCCAGTATTGTTACAGTATGTTGTGTTTTGGTTGGTCTATCTAACAAGTCTTTAGTTTGACCACCATACCCATCCTCTACCATGACTGTACTGGTGTAAATTTAGAACTAACAGTGCCACCTGTTACGCGTGGAAATACGAGATTATGAGCTGCCCTTACAGCTGGGACTACTTCATTATAGGTGTATCCTCTTGTTTATTTCTGTTATTACTATCGATTTGTGTGTGCAAAGCATCAGAATGTGATATGTAACGGTCATATGTATCTGCTGTTCTCATAGATGTGCCCCTCCTGGCTCCAAGTACGTCTCTGTGCAGTGCAGCCCCAGGGTGCAGTACAGGATCTCCCCCCCTCCAGCTGAAAATGTGCCGCTCCCAATCCCTTTCAATGAGAAAACAGTCCTTCTCATCACCATGGACACCGCCAGCGAAGTGGAAATGGATAGCAAGGTAAAGTAGGTCACAACTACAACCATATACTCTGAGACTAGCAGGTTGAGTCATATTCACAGAACCTTGTTTTGAATGTTGTCTATTTGGGATTGAACACGTTACAGGGAAGTTACGAAGAAGAAGTATCCGCAGATCCTCAAGAGTGGCATGTTTCACAAATTATACAAGTGCCACTGTCTCATTCTGATACCAAAAAAATTTCAAATGTGGCATGCTGCAGTGTGATATGTTTTAATAAAGGATTCCAGGGGATTTGTGGGTGTGTTAAACCAGTGCCACTTCCAAAATGTGCCTTGTCTCGGTTCTTTATTGAAAGAGTGTACTGTACAATTTCCTCAACCAGCATTGGTACCCTGGATAAAGATGAGCAGAAAAGAATATAAAGTTATTTTCTGCATATGCATCTTGCTTTTAAAGACAAACACTTTGCTAATTTGCATAGCCAAATACCTTTTTCTGGGGACCCTTCCACATAGGCTGTTGGCACAGAGTTGGCATCTAACTTTAAATTTCAAAACTTGATGACACAATGTTTTGTAACACCCAAACTGTGGCCCTTGTATTGGTCTTCTTTTTTTGCATCCTCTATTACCCAGATTTTTCAATATTCCAAAGGTTTAGACTACTACTTCTTGCACTAATACTGTAGTTGTAATTGGTAAGTTAAGTGAACATCCATTTGTCTCTTTCGTGGTGTGTTATCAGCTTTTTTCCCATGTTGGTAGATGACAAGTCAATTTTACATTGGTGCTACTACCTTTTTTATATCCTGGTAAAACAGGAAACCATGGAACGCCAAATTGTTCCATAAGACTGACCTGCAGTAGAATCTTAATATCGAAATAATCGTAAATTTCCCATTTGACACATCTCTTTTTCAGAAAAACAAGTTAATTTTAAAAACTAAAAATCTTTCTGAGCAATTGTATCAGTATATAATGTTTTCAAATATTCAAAAATATATTTGTAAAAGCCTTTCTAACTCATGTTTATCAAGGGTGCCAATTATATTGGTAGTGGCCATCTGTACATAAATAAAAGTCCCCATCAAAACCCTACCATGTTTTTAGTCTCCAGTGGTTAACAGATAATATTACCTTATAATATCAACCATATTACCTCACCCATGATTTTGATATTTTTGTCCTTTGTTGCAGCTGTCTGTCACCTATTATGAAGAGAAGACAAAGGAAATGGGGAAAGCTGTCATTCACCTCACCGCCGTTGGTAGGTCATGCTCAGAACTTTGCCGTAGTATATTTTATTCCAGCTTTATCACAACTACCACACAGTCATTCAAAAACTATGTACAGATAAAACATTTTTCAGCAGATAGTGATAATAAATTTGATCGTTTAAACCACGAGAAAATGCAGTTGTGTTTTTGTCTTTTAATAAGTTTATATTATTATATTGTATTCTATCATTCTGTAATTATTTTGTGATACTGGAAACGATTCAGAGTTCATGTAACTTTTTATAAAATTTTTAACCTCTTGCCAAATTAGTGAATGAACACATTCGCAGAACCCAATCTACACATGAGCAGCTAAGCTCCAACAAACACTGGCTAATATCAGACCATCAGACAGGCTCATGTACTGTGAAGCTTTTCTTCTTAAATAATAGTAACAGTGGTGTATTTCTGTAATTTCACAACCAGAAACAGCTTCTAATCTAGACCCTGTCTGTCTTCCAGAAATCTCTCTGGATGTGGACGCTGATCGGGACGGTCAGGTGGAAAGAAACCACCCAAACAAGGTAAGTTCTGCCAGTTGCATCTGTATTGGGAGGTGAGTTTAAGCTTAGGGTTCACAATCTGTTTCCTAATCCTCATTTTTTATATGAAACTTTGAATACTACAATTCAGAATATACCATAATATGTTCACCCCATTAGAATTCTTCAGGTTTTGTTTGCAAGGCAACATGTGATTGAAATCTCAACAATTTCTACAAAATACTTTAGTGGAAGAGATCTTCTAGATTGGGTTAAATACTGTATTAATAATAAATATAATTATAATATACCATAATTCAATTATTATTCACTGTGCAAAGTCAGTTAGTTTTAGAACCCTTTTTTATTGTCTATTTATTGATTACTCTTTTCAAAACTGTTTAGGAGTTGGGGATCATGACTAGACAACCCATTTAGTAATATTGCCATTGATTTTAAAGCAGGAACATAAGACGCTTGAATGTAGATTTTTCCTTATACATAATAAGAACTGTCACCATAAAGCTCCACATTTGAATCTGTCCATATACAGTACATTCATATAGAGTACATTCATATAGAGTACATTCATATAGAGTACATTCATATACAGTACATTCATATAGAGTACATTCATATACAGGACATTCATATACAGGACATTCATATACAGTACATTCATATAGAGTACATTCATATAGAGTACATTCATATAGAGTACATTCATATAGAGTACATTCATATAGAGTACATTCATATAGAGTACATTCATATACAGTACATTCATATACAGTACATTCATATACAGTACATTCATATACAGTACATTGCAGAAGAAGGCTTGAACTCTCCTGACACCAAATGTTTTAGTTTTATTCTCATGTGAAAAGGATATATACAAACAATTGAATGAGCTCATATCAGTGTTAATATAGGTTTTGTAGTATTTATGCACAGTTTTTGCAATATTTTGTTATGTATCAGATGGGGGAATGATATTTAATCCTATCTGTGCAGTAGTACTAACAGTGTCTAAGCATTAACGTGTAGTAAAAATTAGTCTGGTAGCAGCAGCTATGAAGTTTGTGAGAGAAATAGAATTGGACTCCATTGTATTTGGATTAGTCACAACGCAGGTGTTGTGGCATTGTGGGTGTTGGAAAGATTGAAGTCCAAGCAGGGGGGAGTGTTTAATGCTGTTTAGTGAACAAACATGATGAGGTTCATTCTGTCATGATAGCCTGGAGGGATGGACAACATTATAGTAGCTGCACAACGTATGCCAATAAAGCTACAATGCTTAACAGCGACATCGGAAGTGAATGCTCTACATACATAACATACGCCTGGCTCACAATAACATATACATTATGTATGACACAACGCGGTGAAGGCTCAAACAATAATGTATATAATAATGTCCATCAGCTCCAACAAACCTACCACAGCTTCGAGTGTCCCTCTCATGATCTTCTTGCTAACATGTAACAAAAACATAGTTCACCATAAGGCACTTTAATCAGTCCCATACATATCCTGCCACGATGCATAAAAGACTGCATACATCATGACAGGATTGTTAAAAGATAAAGTATGTCTCTTCCCGATGTTCATAAAACATTGTGTTGTATGCATATCACTTAGCTTCAACCTCCATATATCTGAAGGTGTGTGTGTGTTTGTGTTTTTTTTGCACATGTGGCTGTGTGTACAGATACAGTGGTGCCACTTGTATCGCGTCACCAATCAGTACATTTAGTTGCTAATAAATGGTCTTTTATTGATGCTCAGTGGTGCAAGACCGCTTTAAAAATAACGCTCTTAATGGATTTTTTACCATTGATGCATGAGTTTTCAGTTCTAATCCCTCCTACTGTGGGGATATTGTTTTTTGAGACAGACTGCCTGCCATTTTAACAAATTTAATTATATTATTATACAGTAGAACAAATTTCCTAATCTAAATAAAGCATCTCCAATCTCCATCTGTATAAACTACCTACAACAGCATGTTACTTTATCATTAAAACAACTACGTTCTAAAGTTAAATATGTTATTTGTAGCAGTTTAGTCAAAAAAAATTTGTCCTACAATATAAATGTCTCATCTACACTGCCTATTGTATATTTTAAATACCTTTTCTATTTTTGCTGTTAATAATAAACAGTTAAACTCAACATCACCGAAGAAATGAACAATTCACACAGCCTTGATGGCGTGATGGTATTGATCTTTTCTTTCAAACGGACGCTCCGGGTTCGAATCCAGCACGTTACCAAAGAATGTTTTTGTTGTTAAATGAATCAGACACAATTTATTTAATTTGTTCACATAAAACTAGTAATAGGTACATCTATTACTGATTGTAATAATTTTATTTCAACAGGAGTGTGGCGTAGAGACTCAAGGTCCTAGTCAGTAACGTGAAAGATTTGTGATGCAGGAGACTGGGTGTGAAACTTTTTTTTATGATCTCAGTCTGGTGAGAGGGCCCATTCAAATGAAAATGAAAAAAAATGAAACAGCTTTGCTACTCAGTATAGTGTTCTCAAAATGTGAGCTGAAAGAAAGTCGGTCGCCTGAGCATGCAATTGTCAGCAATTAATCAAAATTGTCTGCAGCTGACTAAAGACGTGTGCTATGATTGGTCAGAAAGCTGCACAACTCTTTGAATGCGTGAAGGCTCATTTACAAAAGTGATGGCCTATATATTCTGTTGGTAATGATATGACATGCCGTTGCCATGGTTTTCTTTCGTTGAATCTAATCTAATCCTCCACCATAGTAATGTTATCGTGTTGTCGACTTTTGTTTGTTTTGTTAATGTTTGTGTTGTGCATTTCTCTGAGTAGTATCCTACTTTGGAAAGAGGGTCCAGGGTGCTCAAGGAGTTCAGTCAGAAGTTTTGAAGGTGGTCTTTGGGGTTGGGAGTTCAATGAATATTAGAAAGAAGGAAATCCAAGGCACTCTTCTTAAAATTATAAAAAGCATTTAATATTGCTGGCTATATCATAATATAAAATGTAAAAGACATGGGAAGAAGCTACCCACGTGTAGCGGCACAAACAGCCTTCTTCAGGGTATTCTTCCCAAACAAACAGTTCCTCTTATTTTGTATGCATTAATTAGAGACACCTGAGTGACATGGTAAGTAACCACATGAAGCATGCTTATAGTTCTCTCTTTTGTGTAATGGCAAGACTCTAAGCATGTTGGTCTGTGCTCCCATGCTCCAAAACACAAGAAGACCACATGCCTGGACTGTTTATGGTCATTAGTAAGGCACTGATTCCAATAGGTTTCCTGAATAGGTCGAAGCTTGGCCCTGTGGTGATACTATAGACATGTGCCCACTAACATGCGGAACCCTGAAATGTATGGTTCTGCCAGGTTCTAGATGCGGTTCCATTCCTCTGGAACTGGAACTTTTTGCCAGATTCTTGCAGGCTGACAGCCTCGTCTGGATTCTCGTGCTGGCGGTGCGGTGGGCGGTCTTATCCCTGGTTCCAGTTGACGCTGATTGGTCAGGTGAAAATGTAGATGTGATGTCACAGTACTGTTTTGGTTGTGGACTTCTACCGACGCCATATTTAAAGCACAAAACCTGTAGGTATTTACGGAAAGTGTAGTCTGGAGTATCGCAGTAAACTAGTTATTTAATAAACAGTTATTAGAACAAATGAGGAAATGGAAAGTGTCTGGGCTGACTGAAATAAATCACATACCATATCTCACTGAAGGCAGTAGGGACATAGACACCCCCCACGCCTGGTTCGTCAAGGGCCAGAAGCTTATCTGGAATGGCCTATGTTGAGTTAGGTGGGTACAAGGCATATGGTAAATCTTAACTACCGCCTGTTGTGCCTTGTGGTTTTTTGCAGAGGCGTTCCCATAACAGGACATGATTCAGCCATTCAGGATGATCTTGATGCAGCAGCAGGAGTGTTGATATGGGCCCACGGTGGCATAACAAATGATTTATTTGCTTTAGGAATACAGCAGCTGCACTGTGGAAATGATTAGTGGTGTTATTTATCCATAACAAGTGTGCTGCTATTAGAATGTACAGGAACTTTAAACTGAAGACTCTTCTTCATGTTGCTCTGAAGTGGATTTAGTCGTAATCCATCCTCTGATCCTAAATTCAACAACCATGTCTTTTGTTTCACTGATTTTGAGACAGTTTGTTGGTTTGGTATTATGGTTTCAGGCAGAATGAGCTCTGGAGCAAAACATTCTAACGGAGAATGTCAAGCTGCCATCCACAAGTAGAAACATGCAAGCAAGTTTACAAAGTAACCTAAAACCTACTGATTATATATTTGTCCAGAACTGAATCGAAATGTTATGTTGTGGCAGGATGAGCAGTTTATTCTCTAAAATGCACACATAGCTGAGTGAAGACAGTTGAGTGTGCTGGAGTGGGGCAGAATTCCTCACCAATAATGTGAGAGACTGAACCGTGCAGGAATCTGTTTGCTCCAGTTCTACTACAGGTGGATTCAACTGTGTGTAGTGGGACGGTTTTTCACTGGGGAACTGGGTGTTGCATAACTTTGTTCAGGAAACTAATCAAATATATATAATCAAAATGTGGTGTTTTTTGTTCCCTCAAGTGCACTTTATCTGGTATTTGGTCTTGGTTGAAGATCTCTTAACATTTCAGCATAAAAATATGCAAAAATAGAGAACATTTAAAAAAGGGAAATACACTCCTCTATCCCTTGTAAGACAAAATACATAATATTATGACAATGTGTCCTAAAGTTTCATGCCATAACAGAACGAGTTCTCTAACCACCTCTAACCACCTTCATCACAAAATTACTCATACCTCCCCCAGGCAGTATTTTACCTACATATACATCAGAGCCCAGACAGGACTCGGCATGTTAACAAACTGTAGTTTGTGCTATTTTGCTGAAAGATTAGTAGTACTGTACAATGTTATTTAGAAGTAAATATTTTTCTTTTAAAATGTGCATGTAATATAATCTCATGGGAACACAATGAGAGCTCTGTTGACAAAGCTAGATGGACTCACTGAATGACCGTGTTCATGTACTGTATCTTCAGGGATCTTGGGTGTGGGGGCCTAATGGCCACGGGGCCATACTGCTGGTCAACTGTGACTCAGAACGCACCTACGGGAAGAGGCCGGACAGTGAGAGTGATGAGATCTCCAAGGTCTCAGGTATATATCCACATCAGCAGCCAAGACACGCAGGCCCACTGAGCTGACTGCCAGGCTGACAGTGCTGCAGGCATCACAACAAATCAACACTTTTAAGACTCAGCAGATGGGGGTGACAGTGTGGCTGCTTGTGTTGGCTCAATGGGTGGTTTGAACATAAGGTGGATCATTGTGTCTTCTGGGGTTGATGCTTGACAGTCTTGATTTACAATGTTTCTGTCCAGACCTTAAAGACATGTCTCCCATGGTGCTGCGGACCCGGGGTCCTGCCAAGCTCCCAGAGGGCTACAAGCTGGCAATGCACATCTCCCAGGGTGGTGCGGAAAGTGTTAGAATCTATAGGGCCCGCTCCACAGAAGGCATTAATCAAACACTGAGTAAGTCAAATACACAATGGAAATTCAGGCTGTATAGGTTGTAAATGATAGTTGAAAAACCATACACATAATCATGTTTACATAATCCTTATTGATTTAGGAGCTGGCTTATCATCTCTGTAAGCCTAGTATACTAAAGAGGCTCCGGCAAGGCTCAGTCGTTAGGATATAGGAGTTGTAGTTGGAAGATTGCTCCCCTGTATTTACTTTAAGTTGTTCTGGATAAGAGCGTCTGCTAAATGACTAAAAACGCAAATCTAAAAATGTAATAAAACTAATCTCATAAACAACCAAAAATAATTAGATTTTTCATCTGGTTGTTGTTCCCTGCCGATAAAAAGAGGGGAGGCGATGGAAGGGTCTCTGTCTGTTTCTGTGTTCGTTTGTTCGTTTTATCAGCTGTTTTCTCCAGCTGTAGAATGCTGTATTTCTCTCAAATTTAGTGAAAGACAGTTCTTACTATTGAAAACAACATTTTCATAATTACATTTTTAAGCACATTCAGAGATTTAGAAAATCAATTATATATATATTTAAATTTTTATTGGAATTCACTCAGCACAAGCCATTGTGCTGTAGCTTGTTGGTAGCGGTACAAACATTGAATCTAAAGGTAGTTTGAACCCTTATTGGCTCTTGATGTTCTTTTTTTTAGAAAGGTGCTTATCCATTCTTAACAGGTGTAGTCTACTTCTAATCAACTCTGTATAACTCATGAAGATCTAAATGTATTTTTTTGTGGATTGGCACCTAAAAAGACAATTGCACCACCTTTTTGCATAGTTTTAATCTGGTGATTTATTTGCAGCTCACATTGTCTGCCAAAGCTTAACTGACGTGTGTCATACAGGTTTGATCCAGGATCAAGGGCTATACTTCTTACATTTTTTGGAAATGTTCCTACTCATTCGAAAATATTTATAATCAACAAAACAACAATGTAAAACTTTTAAAGACATGGTTACACTGTTTTATCTTCAGCTTTGTATAGCTCAAGAAGATGAATTTCACCATGAACAGCAACCATGGGGGACAGCCTTTTTACTCATGCCTTGATATTTTATTCATTATTCATTTATTAACCTTTATTTATAAAGGAATAACAAGCTGGGATCAGAGTATTTAATTGTTGTGTCCTGTAACAAAAACAGCAGCCAAAAATACTAAAACAGAATAGAAGTAAAAAATACAATTTAATTAAATTCCCTGTCTGCAGTGGTCAGTACCTATCAAAAGTGGTCCAAGAAAGGTAAAGCGGTGAACCGGCGACAGGGTCATGGGCAGCCAAGTCTCATTGATGCACGTGGGGAGCGAAGGCTTGCCTGTGTGGTCCGATCCAACAGACGAGCTACTGTAGCTTAAATTGCTAAAAAAAGTTAATGCTGGTTCTGATAGATAGGTGTAAGAACACTGTGCTTTACAGTTTGTTTTGTATGAGGCTGCTGTTTTGTCAGCAACAGCTAGACCTACATAAAATGTTGCATAATGTTATGGGTGATTGTTGTAAATAATAAACATGAATAGTGTTACATTAATATTATTAATAATTTATGCACATAAATGAATAATAATAATATAACATTATTCTTTCTTGCTGCAGAAAATCTGTTTTACTCCAGCTTCATCAAGGACTACCCTCTTGTACTGGGCAGTAATGACCTGACAAAGGAAGTCCCTTATGCTGGAGGAAATGCTGAGACAAACTTCTACGTGGAGGGACTAAGGTTCCCTGACAATAACTTTGAGGGTCTTATAACCATCAGCCTGAGCCTGCTGGAGCCCATTGCTAAGGTACAATGTACTATAAAACTTATTCTGTTCAATGTACTATAACACTTCTACTGTTCAATGTACTATAACACCTCTACTGTTCAATGTACTATAACACTTCTACTGTTCAATGTACTATAACACTTCTACTGTT
>JACXGM010004524.1:20514-37811 GCA_016801145.1 Umbra pygmaea | reverse complement strand
CCTCTGCCTGTTTGGATTACTCGGCCTGTGGATATCCCTATTGTACCTTAGCCTTACATGCTATTCCGTCCTGACCATCTGCCTGTTTGAATTACCCTGCCTGTGGATATACCTAGCTGTACCTGTTCCTATGGACTGTCATTCGGGTCAATAAAATAACATTGTTCTATTTTACATATTTGAGTGTTCATTACAATTTTGAACTGTAACTGAGCTGGTCTGAGGAATTGTTATTAAAACAATTACAGTTAAATGCATATTACATTACCAGTGGGGAATGTGGAAAATGTATATTTGATGGTATACTTCCCATATAGTTTGACAGTGTATTCAGACATTCTGCATCTCCACTTAATTTCTTTGTTTTGAACCAGCTGTTTTGAAGCATTGTTTTGAACCAGCTGTTTTGAAGCATTTCCAGTACCAAAATCAGCTACCAGCTAGCTAACCTTGTATATCTGTCTTGTGCCAAACAGAATGCTATCATCATCATCGTCATCATCAAATGCACTATGACTGATGGCAATGTCATTAGCTACAGTTGCATATTAATTTAATGTACTCATCAAATTAATTTACTCAGAGTCCGGAGGATGTGTAGAAAAAGGAGCAAAAAGCCGAATTGTCACTGCAGAGAAAACTGCCAAAAATCAGATAACTTTCATGAATGATGTCACAATAGAAAACTTAATTCCCATTGGTCCAATTTGATAGCATTAGTTCAAAATCTCATCAATGGCTATAAGCTTTAGATTCAACATAACTAGTACTGGTTAACTAGGCACCAGCTTTTCTCTGAATTCTATATGTTAACACCTCCCCAAGGCCCAAACAGCTTCAGTAACACTTCTAATGGGACCAAAAGGCCTTGACAAATATATGGCTATTGTGCTCCATTTGGTCATCTTAGCTTTAGATTTACCTACATTCCATTCCAGAGACATCCTGTATCCTGAGTTAATTAGCACTTTCAGCCGCATACTACAATGGAGCAAATCTTCATTTACAGTGAAACAATCTTTGTAGTTGTCACAAATCCAGAAAAACTTGGTCTTTGCTGCATAATTTTCACATGGAATACCATATTGTTTGGTATTCTTAGGTAATATCAAACAATACAGAATAACATTTATAGAAACATAATAAAACTCTTCTAGACTTTTTAAAGTATTTAGTAAATGATGATCCTGACTAAATGTTGATAATTTAACAGAGATTCTGTTTTAATATAAGGGAAATGTCAATGCAATGTGTGGGATTGTTTTTCTCATATCATTGCTAAATTGTTTTATTGCATACTTCCTCAAAGCTACTTCTGCACAAGGTATAGATATTACTACATGTTTTATTGGTTATTGCACTTTTAATTACTATGGCAAGAAAACACTTCTATACTACCAATGTCTTTAAAAAAATATTTAGTGATTTGCCTCTGTGTGGCACAGTGGTGTAAGTCATGGTAGTCATGGTTTGCACCCATGGTTTGTCATCATATTCCAAAGATCTCCAGGTGTCAGGCCATAGAAATTAAATCTATAGAAGCCTTATTAAACTGTATTGCTTGGTCATTCAATTAGTACACAAAACAACGGCGACTGTTGTTAGTTGTCACGGTAACAATACGCAAATCGGTTTTTATGTGGAAGTAGGCCGCTAGATCTTTGCAATGGAATGGTACACGTAAAAATGGCTGCCGCTCTCACCATTCTGCCATATTCATTTGCATTGGAATGGCACTTCTAATCATTCAATTTCTATGTGTCAGGCATAAGGGTGGCACAGATTAGTACACTGCAGTCAAGGGGGGGCTTTTAGGCAGTATTAGTTCAAAATAATAACAAAAATTAATTGTCAGTTACATTCATTAGATAATAGATAATTGCCTACTTTAGATATAGTATCATGTTTTCAATCCTTAGTAGTACAACTTAAACTTCATCTGCTCCAATTAAATATATTAGTCTTCAGTCCCAAAACAAATGTATTGTGATGAAACATGCATTTTATGAATGTACAGGCAGGATAAGCTATAAAAAAGCGATTATCAACACATTTTGGATGATGTTAGCGAGATGTTTTCTACTAAGCTGCTAAGAATTGTAAACATTTGTTTTCAGCTATTTCTGTTGTACTCACTAGAGGGCTAAACTTACAAAGAGTCTTATATATAATGCAATACAGTCCTGGCAGAGCCTGAATATGGAAGATATCTTGCTTCTGGTGAGACTACGGGTTGTTGAATTGAAGCAATTATTGCATCCATAGAATATGCAGCCATGTACTAAACATAACCACTATATTTGACATAATGTTAATCTGTCCAAATCATATATTTAAACATGGGTACTATGTACAGACACATATTTGATAAATGGTTAATCCAATATAATTAGGGCTTAAGCTTTGTATCAAAATATATTTTTGTTATGACATTTATATTTTTTCTTTTATATTCGGTTATATTCTTCTTATGTGAATGCACTGTAATACGAGTAAGAATAATGTTCTTATTTGGCTGACTTTAGTGAACTAGGATGCCCAACAGTAAAATTGGTCTGTCTGGACAAGGGATTTGATGGTCACCATTATTTTTCTTGATAACTAACTGCAAAATATCGGCACAAAAACATAAAGGGAACTAGCAAACGAGTCACAGACAACCAGTTTATCATAGGCAGTGCAAACGTAGACATAAAGATGACGGACATGTCTATCCCCCACTGTTTCAGCCCTGGGCCACACAGCAACACTGATAAAGACTTGAAAATCAATAGAGCACCCTATGGTTTATGATCTTCCCTCACCAGAAGTGCTTATACGGCATCTAGCCCCTGACCCTGAAGTGAATTTTCTACACTTGCTCTCTGTTTTTGGCTTTGATGTAATCCTGAAAACCCTTTAGGCCAAAACATCACTGGACAATGGAGGTCGCCAAATATCATTCACTTTTACCCCCCCCCCCATCCAATTTGAACAACAATCAAATCTCAGATGCAGTAGTAGGGCATCAGGATCCTGGAGGTGTGGTGTCCAGCAATCGCATAGTAACCCTGGGCTTCCTGTAATGAATCGTTGTCACTAACAATGTTGTGTACTTCCTCACCGTAGCAACAAAGGTGAGAGTTCATTTGTTTTCATGAGGTGTGTCATGGAGAGCAGGAAGACAAATTACACAGCTGTGTGGCAGCAGCATTGCTATTTGGCTGAATGCCTTGTCCTGCTCAAACCTTCCCCAGAGTGCCCTCATGCTGGCCTCGAGTTCCATACGAGGTAGAGAAGAGGGGTTATCAGCTCCTTCCCACACAATCACAATAGAACATGTAGCATATACTTTACGGAGGCAAGCTGCTCAAGTTACACAGTAATCTGAAAAGCCAGGATGGCTGGCACATGATAATTAGGGTCATCTACTTGTAACTGGTTGCCAGACAACAAACAGTTTCTTTTTTCTGTGAGATAATGATACGGCCCTATGTCCATGATCAGGGATCTTGGAAGAAGACATTTGAAAGATATGGAGATCTGTAGAAGGAAAGGACTACATCTTTGGAATAATCTCTTGCATTAATATCTCACACTTTTCTGTTTGAAATAAAAGCAGGTTGGCATTTAATGTGATGCATCTTGTTCTGGAGGGAGCTCTGCCCGAAGAGGAAAACAATTGGGTAAAACTAGCATCTTCCCCTAGCTCTTAGCTATCACTGAAGGTGAAGCACAAATGATTGAATATCTACTAATTAATTTGTGACTTCTTTCCCTTCTGGCATTTGTACCTCTGCAAAAAATATAGCTGAAAGCCTCATATACACAAATCACCAATACACTGTAAAAAATAGGAACCAGCTAAAGGAATCTCACATTTAGCTATACACACATTAATCTGATGATGCAGGAATGCGACATCAGTACTCTAACCCGAGTTGCTCCTGTAAATTGCTGTGGATGCAATCTCCTGTGGGCAGAGTCTGTATTATATAGATTCTGCAGTGACTCAATAAAAAAAAGTGAAATAATGATATGCGTTGTTCCTTTTCTTTTTGTTACCTTGTCTGATTATTCGGTGCATCACGATTGGGTGACGCCGGTGCTTAAAAATGAAGACCGAACACAAAGGATGAGAAATATTGAAAGGAATTTAGCTCATGTTTTGAATTTCCCTTTTGTACTGTTCAAGGCAAGCTGGATATGTAGCAAATTACCAAATTAAGGAGAGTTATTTCTGTGTTTCAGAGGTCACTGTAGATAAGATTGTCAATCACATTTAAATGGTCAGGTTAAGGTTTTAAGGCAGGCAGAAATGAGAAGGAAATATGTGACTACTAGAAGCATGAAATTAGAAGCAATCCACACTAACCTGACAATTGCATTCACACCGATAAATCCCAAAGTGACCCTTATTCACTAAACACTGCATCACAATTTGTATACTATGCATACTATATAATATGCCGTATTAAGATTAGTATGTCCTAAATCATAGTACAACAAAAATACTGTAGTTACAGTGAATACATGCTATCTAAGCTACAGGCTTAAGCTACAATATCACACAATATGCATGAATGAACATGGCTACTCACATTAGCTACTGTAGCAAACCTAGCTGGTGTCAACTGCAGAAACAATAAGCTGCTCCGTCTGGGTTCATAGGTCAGGTCCTAAGGTCTCATAGGTCGGGGGTCATAGGATCGGACGAAACATCAACACATCAACATATTTAATGACAATAATGGGAACACAGCAAACATTTACAAGAGGTGGAGTTCCATTTGAAGCAGTATGTTTTGTAAATAGATAGATTATTGAATTCAGAAGCATCCTAGCAAGCTAACAGCCTTAGCTAGCTAACTGCATCAGACAGTGTTTTGGCCGTATTGGGAAGGAAATCTCTGTGCGGTATACTGCAAGAGCCTAATTTGGATTTGCTCAGCGAGTTACTCTGGCACAAAGTAATGCTGCTAATTAACTATGCACTTGTAGCCGAGCTGGACCAATCACATCAGTGTATCTGATATAGGGGGGCCAGAGGCGAGCTAAACAGATGACGACAGCGCTGCGACCTCGAAGTCATTAGTAAACATTGTAAGATTGCTATGGATCAACACCAGTTGTTTGAAGCGGCTTTGGCCGCAAAAACAAATGTGAAAATGTGTTTTTTAATAGGGATTTAAAAATGTGTTATTTGAAATATATTTGAATTAGTGAAACTTACATTTCTTGAACATTTTTATTTCCCTTTCAGAATGGTGGATATTTAGGAACCAGGATGACATCTTCTAAATTCAAGATTAAAAATAATTTTGAAAGTAGTGCAACTGATGGTAGACAACATACAGTATAAGGACAAAAACCATGTCAGCAAATAATAATAAATCATACAAAACAAGAAATTTGTACGTTTGTACGTTTCTGGAGCCATGGAAATGTAAAGCCTCAGACTTTTACAAAATGTAAAACCTCAATTACCTAACATGTTATGCCTGAACTAAATGTTCCCCTAGTACTTTAAAATGTATCCGATTGGTCTATTCTTGGACATTTTCCAGTAGAACAGCAATTCAATATGTAAGATAGTTCATATTTCAATGGCCATATCCATACGTTTGTCTATGTAATGCAATGAAATTTACATTACGTACGGTTACCCAAGTATTGCCATGAAAACATGTAGTTATAAGAGGTGATGAGCAATTAGCATTTTAATTTAGCAATACAATACTTTAATTGAGACTTCATGTTCAAAAGATTCAGTTAATTTTAAAATAGAGTATACAGTGTTATGCCAGAGTTGAGTATAGTTTTGAGTGCAGGACATCTTTTCAGTTTAACAGTCTGTGTTTGGCTTGATGATTTATTCATCACACAGTGCAAGAAACTTAAAGCCTAACATAATGAATACCATTACAATGGTTTTCAGTGTAATGTCATTTAGAAAGAGGGCCACTTTTGAAACATCAAAATGACCACCACAGCCCAGCCTGAAACTGTGCCTTAACCATGACACTGACATGTCCATTCGTTTTTGATAAAAACTTTTTTTAAGAATCTTTGAATAGACTGGGACCTTCTATCACAGACAATAAGAGGTTAAATGTATGCTATGACTGTATACTCCTCTATTCATAAAAAAATTGATTGTTTAACAATTTAGACAAGATAGATACAGGTCTGTAGTTAGCATTGTGGATTGGGATCACATTAGCACAGCACATACAGTATTAAGGAACTCTAATCTGTTCAAAAGTGATGTTGATTAAATGGGTGAAATAGGGGGCAATAATTTCAACACAATCTCTTTACATTTTAATCATTTAGCAGCTGCTTTTTACCCGAAGTGACTTACAGTAGCAATTATGGTTAAGTGCCTTGCTCAAAAAAATATGATTAGTATGATTCAATTGTATGTTTTTGAATGATACATTTTTTTTGAGGATCTTACATATTTACCTTGTTATAAAAACCACATTTACACTTTGCATTAACATGTGGTTGTCCTCAATTAAAATGATCAGATCTGCATCTATGCTAGCTACCCTTTAAGTTACAGTAGGTTACAAAGAGCATCTCTGAATGCCAAAAATTATATTTCCAAATGGGTCTGGACAGCTTTGATCTTTACAGATGGTCGATCACATAAACAAGTTCATTACTCTTGCTTAAATACCCTTTGAAATTTTTTTGTTTTATTTTGATTGTTGTTTATTCAAAGATGTCGCACACATACTATGGGTTTAAAAACTGAATAAATTGTAGATCAAACATTTTGTTTTGGGCTAAATGATATTGAGGTGTGGACTTGCTCACTGCATTTGCACAAATCACACTTTAGTTTCCATATTTGCTTTCTATTGCTCGAATTTGTCTGGAAAATGTTGAAAGATTTACAGAATCAAATATCAAATAATGTAGAATAAGTCGGATTACGTACCTTGCCGCGTCGCTCTTCAGTGTTTTCTTGTGGGAAGATCGGGCACCTGTGAATTCAGATTGACCTTCACCATCCTGCACCTGTCCAAGGCATTGCAGAGCTGCCAGCAAGGAAGGGTCTAAGGGTATAAAAATGACTACACTGCAGAACAAGTGGACGGGGTTGTGTCAGACTAATTTTCCACCTAAACCTCCAGATCTAGGCTTTATAACACATCCATAGGCAAGAAGCTTTATCACGATAGCACCTGATTTAGATTGATCACATACAAAAAAGTGTTTGAAGCACTCATGTCTCTCAAAATCTTTATCCTCCACAGCAATGTTAGAATGAACACTGGACAGCTGGTATAATGCACAACCATTATCGCATTGGGCCTAGCTCTACATTAAATGGGCATCAGGTTCTGTGTGCCTTTCTTTACAATGTTTTCAAGTATTTTTGTCACATTAGACTTGGGAACAGCAATTTGTTTCTGACTCGGAACAATGTCTTTTCATAAATAGATAACATTCATTTCATTGTGGATTGGATATTACTAGTAGGCATTTGGCTTCTGGTGAAGACCTGGTTGTCTTGTGAAGTTGATATCCATACAGATGCCCTCAACTGGAAATAATGTTGTCCTTTCATTCAGTTTCTGATGAACATCAAAATCAAAACCACATCATTGTGACGGTAAAAATAGTTTATGATTTCAATTTCAGTATTAGAACATACTTTCCAGACTTTTTTCAGAAAAGGGATATAAATAAGTGCTGTTGTACAGTAAGAGGGTGAGTTGATGGGTGCAAGTAATTTCAAAGTGGTGTGTGAGTAAAATCAGGAGGAGAGGCAAAGCCTTTGATCTACAGTATGCAGATGTGAGGTGACAGATGTTTTATCTCTCAGAAATATGCTGATCAATAAAATTTATATTTAGAATATATTGCATAATAATTCAAAGAATCTGAAAAAACACATTTACATCAGGGCTTAAGGTGTCTGACACATGCATTATTAGTAATTTGAAAGCTAGAATGACAGTGAACTGTCTTATGATGGGATATAATGATAGTGTATAAGGTTTGCTATCTTACTTGGGACCAGTTCTGAAAAGGCAAACCAATTAACGGCAGTCATGGTTGCATTTTGTTCAAATTGCCCTACAAAAACAACTTTCATTTCTTTTTAAGTTGTTCCCAGAAAAAAAGTCAAATTTAGTGTTAAATCTTTCATTTGATAAACATGACTTTTGCACTTTATCACATTCTTATCAGAGAGTGTCACATATTTAAATTTGTTTCTAAGTAAAAATGTAGCTAAGGATAAAGTGTTAAGAATTTAAGACTTTGTCAAACTTTTACCAATTTTTCTGTTCTTCCAAAAATGCTTATTCATTGACGTCAAATCCATAATGCCTGTTTTGTTTAAGGAAAAGTGCCTTTACGTACATTTTCTTTTTTTCTATACTTCCTCTGTAGGGCTCTACAAGTACAGAATATATAATAAAATGCACATTCATTCTTGACGTATAATTTGAAATAGCCAATGACATTTGTAATCGTATCTTCCTAGCTATCTTATGTAGCATTTTTTTGCTGATATTTTGTTGTTTGCAAGGCTATTTAATATGTTTACAATATGACCCAATTTAATTTTAATGGAAGAACTGTGGTGTATGTTGTGCATTGTTCTTGATCATGGTTAATGTTAGCCAAACAAGTACTTGTTTCCAGCAGTACTGCAACTGATTCTTGCTTGTTGTAACTAGTCCCAATTGTATCTAACTTTCCCGTCTAAGCAGATCTAACTTAATTTATCTAACTAGCATAGCAAAATTAATGGAGAAGAGAATCTAAAGTTTGCGATATCAGGAACTTAACAGCGGTAATGATTCCAAACAATTCCAATGGGATGTCATCAATACATTTAATGTTGCATGTCACTCTCTGTACAAAATTGCTTCATAACTTTGCAAGCTGGCAGAGTCAAATTTATTGAAATGTAAGCTAGTATAAAGACATTGCCTTCCTTAGTGTTAAAAATAAGGAAAAGTGATTTAGATGGACAATGACTCCCTACACTATGCCGTGATTATTTCAGTATTTGCCATTGCCATATGCTTCCACAATGTTTGTCAATAGGTACAGTTATGTGCTGTGATAGAAAAAATAAGGTCCCATGCAATAGTATTATGGAAAAAAGCAAATATTATTGATAGTTAGACATAAAGTATTGTTTTTGAATGTATTACTTAGTGTATTGCAAAGATCAATAGGTTTGGTTATAATTATAACAGCATTAGATATGTGAATTGGACATACTAAGTAGTCTGAATGCAAAAAAATATATAATAACTTTAATATCCTTTATGTTATTAGGGACATAGGACCATATTCTGCTGACCACCATTTCAAAATGTGTGGCAGACCTTGTGGCTCACCCACATGGTCACCATGAAAGGCCATTTTGTATGGATGTGAACCACATGGAGTTGGGGTATTTAGGGGGATCCAAGAAACAGAAGGGAGTTTTCATGGGAGAGGTGAAAGGAAAAATGGAAAAGCACTCTGTATGTAATGTAATTAATAAATGTAACGACCACAAATGTGTCGTATGTGTTAGACAACACGTTATTGTATTTACTTTAATAAGTGAATTGTGTAGTGTTGCTCCAGGCCAGGAGGGGCAGGGTCGAATGACGGGTTTTAGCTGCGTGAGTTGTGGGTTTCTCATTACTGCAGAGAGCTCGAACCTGACACGCTGTCTTCTCGTTTCTCTCCTGTGTTACAGGTGGTTAAATGTACAAAAACACCCCAAAGCTAGAATTTGTTTGGGATATGAGTAAACTGATTTAGTGAAGTAATTTTCAGTAGGGTCTTTTTCTGATTTTGTTTGTAACAAGTTGAAACGAGAGAGCAAGGTCCGGCAGATTAATGGCCTACTGACAACGCACATTTTATGTTAGTGAGCAAGTCAGCTCAACACACACACTTTCCCATGTGCATATGTATACAAAGGTATTTTATGAGCTTGCAATATTAACAAGTATTGGTTAGCTTACTGTATGTTAGTTCCCCACCATCGGTTAAACATGTTGTTTGCTCAATGAGTTTAGACAAGAATGAGAACAGTTTAAAACGAGGGTTGAAGTTACAATTGGAGCACTTTATTAGTTTTGACCATGATTTGCAGTACTGTATTAATGTGATACTGGTAAATACTGTGATACTGTGATACTGTGAATAGAAGTTTCTAAGCATCCTAAACATAGTTGGTGTATATTACCAGTGTCTTTATATTTCATTTTGATAAATACTGTAAAAATACCAGAACGAAGAGTAAGTGAACATGCATTTGGTACTTAGAGGTTTATGTTGTCATGGATTTTGTATTGACATGGACACTGAAATTCATTGTAATGTTAAAAAGACACTGAATATGTAATGATTGAAACATAAACTGACTCTTAACAATAGAGATGTGTTTGATAAAGAAGATTCTTAAATAAATTACTGCAGAGAGCTCGAACCTGACACGCTGTCTCCTCGTTTCTCTCCTGTGTTACAGGAGTTAATCTGTTTACAACGGTGCTGTTGCCACGGTACCGTTACATAAACACTTGTTGAATAATTGCAAACTCACTTTATGAGTATAGAAGAATTTAAAGATGGCTATGATTTTTGACACGACAGTGCCTGTCCACATTTGATATAAATGCAGCATTTTAAACTGTGATTTTCTGTGAAAAAAATTCACTGCATAGTATAGTGACTCCTACCATTTGGCATCCTCTGCAGTCTACAGTAGTCAGTCTTTTTCCAATCAACTTTGCCAAGTCAGTAGCCTAGTTGGTCCCTTTCTGATTCCCACCATCACACTGTAAACCCGAAAAGTTGAATTCACTTAAAAAATTTGAGGTAACCGATTGCCTTAAAAACATTAAGTAATGGTTTTTGAAAATTTAAGTGTATTTAACTTAAATGCATGAAAGGGTGTAATTTTTTTATGCTTTTTTAAGTTAAATGCACTCAAGTTTTCATTACTCATTACTTAACTTTTTTAAGGCAATCGGTTACCTCAAATTTTTTAAGTGAATTCAACTTTTCGGGTTTACAGTGCAGTACTTAGAAAAATAGACAGTGGCAAAGTGACATTGATGATGCAATGTGTCACCAGCACTCATTTGACATAGCTTATTATTGACAAATTGTTGTAATAGCCTACAGTGTTCTTGGCATTGATTTAACATAATGATAGGCTCATGTTCATGGTACCTTGAAGAAACAGAAGGTGCTATGTCAGGTCAGGGATAAGCCCTGAAATTGCACATTCAATATAATACACAGTGTGTTTTCAATACCAATTATTTACCAGTATCAGCTTGATGCAGAAGTACAGGTCATGTGGTTCTATGTAGCCACAGTACCTATCAGTAGTGGTAGCAGTGGATACGGCAGGTAATCAACAGCAGCAATAGAATTATTTGAGTTTGTGTGTCTCTATACTGTACATGCGTTACCATGTTGTGTATGAACATTTGTGTGGAGTGTGTATGGCAAAGTCAAGTATGTGCATACTGTATGTTCTTTACTGGCGGTATTGTGCAAACATTTCATAATAAATTCACATTGATATTCTATCACTTTGTAGCCTTGTTTAATAACTTTATGGCCTGGGAGTAGGTGTATGCACGGTTTTGATAGATCCAGACTAAAGGCACCAGTACTACACTACATGCTTACGGAATGTGTTTTCATATAAGAAAATACATTATTTTACAAATCTTCTAATTTGCATCTGTACAACAATGGATTCTGTAACTACAGGTTAAATAAAACAATGTGAATACTGCACCCTGCTGTATTTTCCTGTGGCTGCAGGAATGAGGTCACAGGCTTTGTCATTTGTCTTCAGCTGTTCTCAAATGTGAAAATGACGTTAGAAACCAGAGGTGGACATTTACTTGAGTAAAAGTACTTTTCTGAGTAACTCTGAGTTCACAAGTTTTGGGAAGTCCCTACTTAAGACTAAATTGATCAGGTAAAGGGAGTTCATATCTTAACAGTTACCTATAAAACAATTAGATAGAGTAAAGAAAATATCAAACATGGTCACTGGTAAGATGTGAACTCCTTTCACCTGATCAATTTGGTCTTAAGTAGGGACTACTTAAAAAATAATTTTACTCAGTACTTTGTCCAACTCTGATAGAAACAAATGCTGTGTATGCAGGGCAGGTTGCAGTCTATTAGGGAACTGTGAACTACGACTGATTTACAGTTCTAGACCAGGATTAGTCAATACGAAAAACCACTTATGTTCGTATGGTTCATGTAAATGTCAACAATCCACTGCACTATAGCGAAAACATTTTTTCTACACTAACTGATTTCTAAATGTGAGCAATGCATCCATCCGAATGGGCATGCACTGTAGCCGTTAGCAGTCACTGTTCTCAATATTAAAAGGGCAATTTCTAAATGGAAATCAGTGAAAACAACCAGATGATTCAAAATGTATGTAATTCCATTGTGGACCTGTTTAATAAAGAAAACCAAGGATTTGGCAGTTGATAACTTAACTTGAACATGTTTTGACTGTGTGGTAATGACAGTGTCCTGTTTTCCCTCAGGGTGGGCTTGGCCTTTAGCATTATATTGCTTTTCAATTACCTCTTTACTGCATCTATTGACATTCAAAACCATACTGTAGTTTTTTTCTTGTCTACAAAATAGATATGTGTACCTTAACAAGATGTAAAAGCATAGGGGTAAGACTTTAGTGTCTGTTGTGTCTAAAGTTGCCTACTTATTCAAAACAACACTGTAGTTACTGTACAACACAAGAAGATCTAAATACATTTCCCCATGAACAGCAAACATGGGGTACATTATGTTTACAGATGCTTTGGTCTGTGTGTTCTCTGACATTCCCCACTTTGAAGGATAAATAATGGAATTTGGAATGTGTGACACAAGGGTGTAGGAACGGAGGGACGGGGGACATGTCCCCCCCAGTGTTACAGACAGGCAATGTGGTCCCCCCAAATAATAAGAACAATTTGTGAAAAATATATGGTGTGTCCCCGCCAAAATATCAAACTCATTCCTACACCCTTGTGTGGCAGACACATTAATCAATGGGATAACACTAGATTAGTTTCATAAGAAATTCTGGGGTGCCAAAAATGTTTTACGAATATGTTTTTGAGAAGAATTTTCATTTTTTAATTTAGGCGTTATGTCTTTGAACATTCTATGTGATTTCAAGTTGAGATTTCTATCACATATTTAATGTAAGATCAATGTAATGTAATTAACAACAATGACATTTTTTTCTTAGCCTTTTGTCTCATCTTTATCATAGGTGCAGATAATTCTGTAGGGTACTTTTATTTTAAGTATGTCTTCATAGATTAAAAAGCACAATACTTTTGTGTGATGTTACAATTCACTGATTTTCCTGTCCAGAGTATACTCACTTTAACATTGATATGTTTTATATCTGAAAACATAATTATCTGACATATCCTTGATTTCTCCAGTGCTTTATTCCTCTACCTCTCAATGAGTGTTGGAGTAGTTGATCTAATGTCCCTCCTTCAATGCATTTTCAAATTGATGCAAGAAAATCAGGCATCAAGGATAGAAGAATCAATGATTAGACAGAGCTGTTATGCATGGCTCCCTTAAGGTTTCTACAGAACATATTGTCTTGAGGGGTATGTATCTGTAGCTCAATTTATTTGATTATGTAGACAATTTAAACTTTATTACAGTTTAAAGAATAACTTAAGGTAAACAGCCAATTCCCTGTCAAACCTTACCCAAGGCAGAAAAATACCAGTTACTGGTGTCTACAAGTAGTCACACATCTACACTCACCGGCCATTCATTAGGTACACCTTAATAGTACCATGTTGGACTCCCTTTTGCCTTTAAAATGCTTTAATTTTTCGAGGAGTAGCTTAAACAAGGTGCTAGAAACTATCCTCACATATTGCTGCAGATTTGTCTAATGAACAGCTGTGAAATTAATCTCCTGTTCCACTGCATCCCAAAGATGCTTGTTTGGATCGAGATATGAGGACTGTGGAGGCC
Source organism: Umbra pygmaea (assembly GCA_016801145.1). NCBI lineage: Eukaryota > Metazoa > Chordata > Actinopteri > Esociformes > Umbridae > Umbra > Umbra pygmaea. The sequence continues at coordinate 23,798 of JACXGM010004524.1, read as the reverse complement.
ATTTGAGTACAGTGAACTCATTGTCATGTTCAAGAAACCAGTTTGAGATGATGTGAGCTTTGTGACATGGTGTGTTATCGTGCTGTATGTAGCCATTAGAAGATAGGTACACTGTAGTCATAAAAGGATGGAAATGGTCAGCAACAACACTTACGTAGGCTGTGAGATTCAAATGATGCTCAATTGGTACTAAGGTGCCAAGAAAATATCCCCCACACCATTACAGCACCACCACCAGCCTGAACCTTTGATACAAGGCAGAATGTATCCATGCTTTCATGTTGTTTACACCAAATTCTGACCCTACCATCTGAATGTCACAGTACAAATCGAGAGTCATACCAGGCGACACTGACAGGAGTGGCACCCGGTGTGGTCTTATGCTGTAGGCCAACTATTTAAATGCTCGACATGTTGTGCATTCAGAGATTCATTCATCTGCTCGAACAAGTCTGGCCATTCTCCTCTGACCTCTGCCATCAACATTTTTGCCCAGAGAACAGTCTCTTAATGGACAGATCTCTTTATCGGACAAAGCTCTGTAAAACTTACAGATGGTTGTTTTGGAAAATCCCAGTAGATCAGCACTTTCTATAATACTTTAAAACAACCCGTCTGGCACCAAAAAGCATGCCACATTCAAAGTCACTTTAATCACAGTTCTCCCCATTCTGATGCTTGGTTTGAGTAATTTGCATAGTTTGAGTAATTTGCATAGTTTAAATCATTTTAATGCACATCTGAGTGTACTGAATAAATGTTTTTACATAAATCCCCACCACCATCCATTTATTTTTGCGGCTGATGGTATACAATAGCTGTCCATTACAAATCACCATCCTATTCAGGTGGTCACAATTTGAAAGCGGATTATAATTATATACAATATGAACATCTAAAGTATATTTGGTGATAAAGAAGCCCATAACACTGAGGAAGAGGTGGAAAAGGCAAGCAGCCACGCTAATGCTGAGTAGAAGGGACTCCCAAGTGGCGCAGTATAAGTTCAAGCCTTGCCGGTGCCACTAGCTGATGAATGGTTGGGAGCCACATAGGTGATGCAAATTGGCCAGCATTGAACAGGCTATGAGAACGTATGTGAACACTACTGGGTTAGCCATGATTTTTGTATAAAATATCAAAATAATCTCATCCTTTTCTAAACCCCAATAAAAAAAATACATTTCAAATGAAGGGCTCATGATGTATGTAAAAACCTCATGGATAGGGCCCTATAATTAAATTTAGGTAGGTCAAACTCTAAACTAAATTCTTTAAGCTCAAGATCTGAGACCAGGAGGTGAAAATGCCTGTTTAAATTTTGGACAGAACAATTTGATGTTTTTAGAGATGTTTAACAGCTTAAGGAAAGTGTAACATCCCGTCCCGGTGCAGGGAAACCAGTCTTGACCAGGTTTGTAAACCCCCACATTCAACAGCTTGCGGCGAATGCTTGGCCATAATGTAGCGTGTGCACAACGCACATACACTTTGCTTCTCTCATCTACACAGACAGAGCAGTTCCCATTTTTGCAAACGATAATTACAAAGAAAAATATTACCACAAAAGGGAAATCATTGTGGTGTCCAATAAAATGTAAAAAAATAGGCATAAATCAAGTGTATACATTTACCCAAATTATTCAGGTTGAATTATTCCCACTGATATGCAGATTGTTCACAAAGTACATCAACTGCAAGGGAACCCATTCAATCAGCATGCAAGTCATTTGCAATGCTAACAGCAAAATCACCCTTGTCTTTGCGAATTACCCTGGCTTATATTAAGGCACGACTCATTTATGCTGGCAAACTCTGCCATTCCTGCCATTTTCGAGGGGAATCCCCCCTTTGATGGGTGGCTGTGAAGGGGAAAACTGATATCCGTTACAGACATGGCTGATGACACCATTTATGATGCTAGCAACAGTATGTGAAATAATCAAAAAAATGTAACAGTGTGTGAATAAATCAAAAATAATCGAAAAAATGCATACAAACACGCAGTGTGATTGAACGAACATTCGGCATACTGAAAATGCGCTTCAGGTGTTTTGATAGGACAGGAGGCACTTTACAATACAGTCCTCAAACAGTCACAGCATGCTTGTTGTGTTTTACACAAAATTTCCATGAATCATGGATGTGTTAATGACATAATTAAGGAAATATTAGAGTACTTAAGGATACGTGATGTTGAAATGCATGTGCCGTTTCCACTTAACCCAAATGCCCCAGCAGCATAATGGGAGATGAGAGCTTATTCGACAGAAGAAAAATCAATAGCAATCCGCCATTATAATAGCAATCTGCCATGGAACAAGCGTGCCTGCTCTTACAGTTTTTTCCAATTGCTAACACACAAAATGTATAATTTGGCTCATTAAGTCAAAACTCAACACACAAGAATGCTTTACACAACACTTGAAGATTATGATTGAACTGCCATGTCAAAACTGCCATTCTGCAATCAAAACTTAACACTCTGACTTCAAAAGGCCCTCTTCAGCTCAATAGTTAACACACATGCACATGAACAACAAACAGTCAAACAGACACAACACACTGGTCAACTTTACTCAAGACACTTCTGTCATTTGTAGTTTTTAAACCGTTTTTATTCCCGTAACCAAGCCTCAGTGAATCATTGTACAGGTATTAAAACAACTCCCATTACAAGTCAGGGATCACTCCGTCGATTGGGGTCGGGCCACATCACCTCGTCCACATCACAGGCGATGTTCTCCCTTGCCAGACAACGGGAAAATATCGCCGGGCGTGGCGTATCCACCCGTGGATCAAGCCCACCTCGATGTCTCCGCATGCCTCCTCCATTGCTCGCAGGAGTGGCACGCGTGCATGTGTAGGCGGTCATAGACCTTCCACCGCCATGCCGAAAATAATTCCCCTATCAGGTTGAGGACCAGGAAATAAGGGGGCAGTGGAAACTGACATTATCCCAGATGACAACGAACATGGGCTGCCCTGGTTGGTCCATGCAGAAATGTCAGTATGTGTGCAGTGTTTTAGGGACCCAGGGTGGCATGGTGATGGAGGACCCCCTGACCACTAAGGGTTGCACACTTGGTGATGTTGTCCCCGCACTGCCTGGCGACATTCTCGATGGCCCCTTGGCGGATGATGTTTCAGTCCCGATGTCTGGTTTTTACCAGCGTCTCTTCCTCTATCTCCTCTCCCTCTTCCCTCCCCGTCTCTTCCTCGTTCTCCTCTCTCCTTCAGCCTCCATATTCACGATTGTCTTACGACAGGTGCTCAAACCTGAA
>JACXGM010004524.1:0-20414 GCA_016801145.1 Umbra pygmaea | reverse complement strand
CCTTGGTCTTATTGAACTGAAAGTTTGAGGATCTGTTAACAAGTCTCCTGGTAGTATAAGTTAAGGGTTTATCCAATGCAGTCATCCAGGTCCAGAACAGTAAAAGCAGACCCAGATCTTTACATCCCAGCACCATGCTTCCCTGTTTGGATGAATTAATTTTGCTGATAGACAATTTGTGGGTTTTGCCAAACATGGTGGTTTAGATTAGGTCATTTTTTTACTAATCTGTCCAGAGAATGGACTTCCAAAAACATTCAGCTTTCTCCAGTTGACTCTGGCAAAAGTAAAATGGACACTTTGGTTTACAGTAGAGGTTTCTTCCTAGTGATCCTTCCAATAATGCCATTTCTATTGTTGTTGAAGTATGATCAGTATCTTGGGATGTAGCAACGGAGGTCTGCAAATCACCAGATGTTATGTTTGGGTTTGCATATCCCTCATTTATTATTATTTTTCCGGCTCTTGGGGATAATTTGGAAGGGCATACATGTCTAGTCTGAGTTGCCTTCATGTTGAATGCTCTCCGCTTGTAAATTATTTGCTTCGCAGTGGAATGTTTGAGCTCAAATTGTTTTGAGAGGGTTTTATAGCCTTCCCCAGAAGGATGTGCTCTCATTACCCTCTTTCTGATGTCCTCTTTCTGTCCTTGGAAACATGTTGGGCATTGATCCAAGATAGACATTGCCTTACTAAAACACTATCCTTTTTTTTTTAGGTAATGCTGAGTGGTTATAGAGCTTAGAGTTGCTTATTGTTCACATCACCAGTCAGTTAACATGATCCATGCACGCACAAGTAACAGGTGGAAAATTCATTTTGATTTAAGGATTAAATAATTAGACATCCCTTTATCATTTTTTATTTTGTTATTTATCCCAAGAGATTACAAATGACAGTTAATACAATGTTGCTTGTATCTGAACTGTAGAGGGCGCTAAAGAGTAGAATGACCCTAACCTTAATCCTAACCTTAACCCTAGTAACAACATGCCTAACCTTAACCCTAACTTTTACCATGAATATTTGAATATAATTTGAATTGCTATGGAATGTATGGAATGTCTGGAATGTTCCATGGTTGCATGAATCCTTGCATGAATATGCCACAACGAAACGTGAAGGCGCAACGTTATAGAAGGAATAATATAGCCTAACAGTGAAACGTGCAGTTGAAATGTAAAAAAAATGAAAATATGTTGACATTTAATGTAATTCATGTTTTCAAATTAGTTGCATTTGATACACCCAATACTGATCTAATTGCCGCCGAAGGCACGCTTAGACAAGATTTGTGAAGAAAGCACATCAGTGCCCCTTCCCACCTAGTAAACTAAAAGGATTTGGTATTGTCCAACTGCATTGCTTTCAATCTCAGTCCGATTTAGAGGGATTTGGTGGTCAATTGTTTTAATGTCTAATTCTTATTAATACTAATAGTAGCATTTCTAATAGTAGTGATAGCATAAATAGAATGTCATGATTGACTTTCAAACTACTCACACCTCCCACAGTCTATACTGTACATCGACAGGAATTGTAAAGTAAGCAGTGCTTCAAGCCTTACCACTATTGCATTCATACCCTTTTAGCACTGTTCTTTTTAGTATTGACTATGTACACACAATAGAATTTATAGACACCCACAGACTCACGACTACGCTTTAACATACATATAACATCTAAACCTAGCTTTGTATATTTACACCACACACACACACACACACACACAAATGCACAACACATATTTTGCTGCTACTGTTTATTATCTATCTGGTGCTACCCCTGCCAATGTACACCAAGCTAAATTACATCCTTCCCTGCACATCAGCTATGTGCTGGTACTCCCTGTAAACAGCCAAGTTATTGTTATTCATATCATGTTGTATTTATTCCTTGTTATTCATTACTGTTATTCATATTACATTAAATTTTAAATTATTTAGCAGACACTCCTTTCCAGAGTGACTAACAGTAGTGAGTGCATATATTTTATACTTTTTTCTTACTGGCTGCCTGTTGGAATAAAACATAGGACCCTGGCAAGCCACCATGGGCTCCCAAATGAACTGAATGGGGCATCACACATGTAAGTTGTATACTGTAAACCAAAAATGGAATCCTTATAGATTGTTTCGAAAATATTATGCAGTATGCCTATTTAGGCTTCTGGGTTCTACAAAATGTGAAATTAGGCTTTACCGGTCTAAAACGGGTCCCCGCTCGTGACTTAAGTTTATATCTTTGAACTGTCTAGGTTTGTATTTTCTCTCGTTCTATTGGGTCTAGAGGTTGTGCCTGCCCTGCAAACTCAGAAAAAATCACGTAAAGCTCTGGTTTGATTGACAGATCTTTCTCCACTTTAGCAAACCATTCATCACACATTTGTTGGGGAACTGTGCCTGACGCTTGTTAGGGGAATGCCTGCAATAGTTGTGAGAAAAACCGTTGGGTTTCCAGCTAACTATGGTAAGACAATGAATGTACTTAGATTGTGTATATAATATAAACAATATACTAAATATTCAGACTAAAATGGGAGGGCTAAAATAGTTTTGCAATTACAGAAGTCATGGACTGAAGCTTTAAGTTGATATATGCGTCCAATATATAACTGCAGTTGAATTCACAGGCACCCAACCTGCACAAATGTATATTTTGTGCGAAAAGCAATTCGGCTTCATGATTTGAGGATTTTCTTCATGAAAGAACATTCGTTTTTCACACAAATATTTCTTATTTCAAAGTTGTATCAACGCATTCATCTGCAAAGACCAATATTTCCTTTTGACGTAATACTGACACTAGCTCTGCCCTGTTCTCCCTGAGTGAGAGAGCTGACTGATGAGGGAAACCGTCAAATAAGTACTTCAAACTATTTAGTTACAGAAAAATTATAGAATTTTGTCAGTTTTTCCCTTTAAGTAGGGTAGAAGTCATCCAGTTTTTCATGTCCTTAGGACATGGGTATGGTGCAGCCGCGGTCGGTGGATCTTAATTGGGGAGGACGGGCTCGTATTACGCTCGGCACCGGAGTGAATGGAATGGTGCGCAACGAACAAAACCAATTGTTTTTTTGATTTGCACACATTCCATTCACTCCGGTTCTGAGCGTAATACGAGCCCGTCCTCCCCAATTAAGATTCACCGACCGCGGCTGGTATGGTGTAGTGCAAATCTGTTTGTCATCTGCATGACAGTGGAAGTTGATGCAATGGTGGCAGATGATCTGGCCCGGGGTAGCAGGTAAATAAAGAACAGCATCTTCTAAAAAATATGTTTTCAGAAACGAATTTCAACAAATTTCAAGATATCATATTTGTTTATGTCTATAGGTGACAGGCTTTGGACAGTCATTGCATGCATAGGATATATGAACGTGTGCTAAACGTGAGTACTAATTTAAACCAATTTTCTGGTAAGACTAAAATTAATGATGTACAAATCTTTATTGTTTATCTTCTTAATGTTTTATTCAAAATACTGACAAAAATTTTAGTATTTTGAATTAAGTTAAACAACTGAAAAAAAAATACTGTATGTGTTATCATAACACTAATATCTTACTCAAATATATGGGTGCTCCAATTTTTTAAATCCAATAATTTGTGCTACCTCCATTTGTCACGATAACAGCTCTTGAGTCTTTTCCTCTAATTCATGAGGTTGGAGAATATATGGCAAGGGACATTCCACACGGTTGGCAGATTTGGCACACCGGTGACAAGACTTGTGTCATGGCTTAGCCGATGTTAATGATGAAAAAAGCATCACCAGGCGTCTCAAGGTCGACATTATAGATAGCAGGTCATAGAATTGAAAGGACAAAAAACAGTGTCAATACCAGAAGTTATAACATCAATTCCTTTACCACATTTCCACTATCAATATACTGTAAACATTGTCTTTAACCATAGCCAGATCTGCCAAAGTGAGTTTATACAAGTGATTGACAGAGCCAGCATTCTATTTTCACCACACCTTAGAAACAAATAGAAAGCAGTCTTGCAAACTTCCTGTAAAGCAATATTATTATATGACCTGAAACACTGCTCTCTCATTTTGGAAAACATAACTAATAGTGTAAGGGTTAGGGGCAGTCATTTATCATTGCTTATAGACCTTTCTTTATGCAGCCTATTAAGGAGTCGAACTGAGGAAATATCCAAAATAATAGTAGAAGTGTGATCCTGGAAAATACTAAATTGAATCCCACCAATGGTTACTTTAATAGCGGTAGGCTGCATTGGGCGTGATTCAAAAACAGTGAACAATGAAAACACACACCATAGGTATATTAAGGTTTTTTGTGAGAAATGAGAATGCCCTGCAGAACTATGAAACTATGGGGTATTGATCCTGGGCGCCAGGGACAGACTGGGACTAAAAAACGGCCCAGGACGTTGAGACACAGACCGGCCCACGACCCGTGTACAGTTCCCAAATACAAATGAACACACCATCCACTAGATGATACTAAACTATGAGGCAGCAACAACAGAACAACTATCTCTTTCATTTGACTTGCTTGCAAACGCTGTAAAATTTATATTTTGTGATATTGAAAAATCCAAAAGATTGATGTATAGCTCTGGAAAAAAATTAAGAGACCACGGCAAATTTTTCTTAAATCAGCCCCATTGAAAATGTCTGGAATGTGATCAAGAGGAAGATGGATGGTCACAAGCCATCAAACAAAGCTGAGCTGCTTGAATTTCTGCACTAGGAGTGGCATCAAGTCACCCAACATCAGGTATCCACAACATCATCGTAACAGAAAGAGATGCCATTCCAACCATCGCAGAGCAATGACCAGATGTCCAACAGGCTCCCTTAATTCAAAACAGTGATATCATGGAAAGCACAGACAGACAAAATGACACCCAACAACCAAGACAAAAAGGCTTCACCTTGAGGAATGATGTGCATGGCGAAATTTAAATTACCCAAAAAGGACAGCAAGTCACACTTGGACACCGCGGATACGCAGGCATGTTGACCCAGGAGATCGCAATGCAGAACAATTTGACATGCGATTACGAAGCACTCATCAACCTGCTGTCTAAGATGATGCCCAAAAACTCCAATGATGTCTGAGGCCTCATGGTTTTCTCTGTGTCCTCCTTGTGTGCAGATTGGGTGCCTGTAAATTAAATTGTGGAAGTTTAGTTGGTGAACGTAATTATTCCATGCATGATCCGACTAAAGGCTTCCATGTTGGATGAGAAGTGCGAAAAGGATCAGCGGCTCGGCAACATGTGGTTGGATGAAGAAACACCACTGACCACAGGAGACGCTCGACTCACCTTATTAGGGACTGACCCGGAAACGGAATCCCCAGCCTCCAGTGCCATATTCCTGACGTTCATCCCGTCCCGCGATTCCTTAATGCGCTTTAATTAAGCCAGCATGGAGAACTACTGGCTACTTCTCGGGCTCGTTTTGATAGTCCCACTCCCAGACTTGGCTCACTTAGATTGACCAGGACGGGGGCAACATGTCTATTCTGTGGCAGGGCAGCCCCTGCTGGCAGAGAAAAGGCAGAAGAAAGTCAAAAAGCTCCTTGTGGGAGAGCCAGATGGGAGTGGGCAGGGCATGAGAATACACAGTATTACGAATCCTGGAAACTGGCCAGTCTGATATGGAGACAGCCCTAGACTTGGCCACCACCAGCCATCTTGGCAGACCCGGATGTGAAACTTTCAGGAGGATCCTCATAATCATAATCCCCAGCTAAGCTCTTTTCCCTCAGACTGATCAAGCCCAGACATAAGGAACAAAAAACAAAAACACAGGCAAACAACTCCCAAACCCACTGATCGCATGCTAAAGCACACTGATGCAAGACACCTGCTCACACTGTGTAAGCGCACTGACGTCTTAAATATGCAGTGTATTTAATAATGACAATACAAATTGATGACAAGTGTGCTGCCATAAGCTGATGATGACGTCTCACTAAGGTATCCAGTCTGAACTTGCTGCACTATTTTTTACAATATCAGCCTGTAAACAATACATAGCAAAGTACAGTGCATTTGGAATGTATTCACAGCATTTCAATTTTTCCACATTTTGTTGTTACACCCTTATTCCAAAATGAATGAAATTCATTATTTCCCTCAAAATTCTTCAAACAATGTGAAAATGTGAATGAAGTGTGTTTAGAATCTTAGCAAACATATTTTTTTAAATATGAGAAAAGCACATGTACATAAGTATTCACGGCCTTTCCCATGACACTCAAAATTGAGCTCAGGTCATCCTGTTTCCACTGATCATCCTTGAGATGTTTCCACAACCTGATTGGAGGCCACCTGTGGTATTGTTTGTTGAATTTTGAGGTAAATAATGAATTTAATCCATTTTGGAATAAGGGTTTAACATAACAAAATGTGGAAAAAGCGCTGTGAATACTTTCCGGATGCACTGTAGTTAGCAGATCAAGGAGTGGTCTGGACAAGTATAATCATGTTCAAAGGCAGCTTTAGTAAAGATGGATAGTGAAGTTACAAAATAGCTTGGATATAATGTAATATTCTTCATCAGCTCTTCGCAGTCATGTAATAAATAGAGATGGATGGAGAAGAAAAGAGGGATAGCTGACAGACTACATCCTCTACGCATCAGTAGTTTCATATATCTTGTACCACTTTTTATGTAGATTCAACATACATATATCCCTTCCAATCAATTTTCCACCAAGGCATCTCCAGAAGATTTTCAAAACAACCATAAACTAGATTTAGGCTTCTACTAAGTGCATAAAGTACAGCCTTAAAATACCAGAAAATACAGCCTCAAAAATTTCCACAGAATTTAATACTCACCTCTGTGATTTTGTGAGCTTAACAAAGCTCGAATTTAAGACAGGGCAGCCCTTCAGAAACCAGTTGTTTCCACGCCCATTGCAGAAATACACATAACTTGGAGTAAGGAGCACAAAACCTGGACAACTGAGAAAAGGAAAAATGTATATGGTCTAATAATATGGTCATCTCTCATATATTTCATATATCTGGACAAGTTTGGAAAAAACAATGGATGCATTTAGCTCTCAATGTCTGCTGCCAACTTTTAAAAATTGTGGACCAGTCATCTTGTGGGAGTCATTATGTCCGATGATTGCTCTGTATGGCCATCAAGGAATATGAGATCATTTTACAGGAACAGGTGCACCCTGCAAACCCTATTACAAAATTCCAGGATGATAACACCATTAACACCAGGATAACATCAAATACTGTCCATGTCCTCACCAGAGCTAAATAACTTGGAATATTTATAGGAAGGTCTATCAAAACAACCCAAAGTTCATACACAGCCTGGTAGGTGCATGTAGGCAGCTGGAACGAATAAATGCCAACAATAAAATCACTACTGCACACTGTTGACTTCACTTAAATTATTGGAGGTGAACAACATGTGTCAAATTAGCGTCCTCAGGTTTGCTCAAACCTGAGCGAACCTGAGGATGCTAATGCGAAATGCGTTGTTCGCCTCAAATAAATTAAGGGAAGTCAATAATGTGCGGTAGAGTGATCTTATTGTTGGCATTTATAGGAAGGTCTTGAAAGCAAAATAGATTTCCTGCTCTTTCTTCCCTTAAAGAACTGGAGGACTTTCTTCTTGAGGATTGGTGCAATATCCCACTAAACACAGGTTAGAACTTTTATGACCGCTTTCAAAGAAGAGTTGGAGCTGATCTGACGGCGTGGTGTGTGTGTGTGTGTATCAGAAATACATCAAATACATCAAATGCATCAACTGCAGGACCTTATGTCAATACAAAATAATACATTAATTGTTTTCAAATCAATGCTTGCTTGGGATTCATTACTAAATATTAAATTAAACAGGTGGCACTAATGTTAAACCACAGCTTTCATGGATATCATTATAAAATAAATGAGTGAATGAAAAAATGAATTAATAAATTCAATCAAGTGTAGGCACACTGTACAAGTGCAGTCATGTAATGGATAATTCTTCATGCCCAGTGTTGTAGAGCAGCAGCTAATGTTTTCTCTCTTGACAGATGGAGGTAGTAGACTTTTATGGAAATGAGGAACTCTGCCACAGGGGTGTACATAGTGAATGAGACTCTAGATACAGTCAATCTATATTTGCTATTCATCATCTTTTTTTTCTTCTCTGCCCTGTTTTTAAGTTCCAATTTCAACTTTCTTCGCTGCTGTCTTTCATCTCTCTTGGAGTTGCTGCAATTTAAACTTTGTCTTTCAATTCCTTCCTGTCTGATGTAGTACTTGGTTATCAGTTCACCTCATGCTTTTCCTTTCTCGCACATCTAAAAGGTTGAAGGATGACTCACAAGGCCATGAATTTCAGTGACTGCAGAGGCAAAAGGTCTGTTTCTATCACCTTCCCAAACACCCTGCTCTTATTTAATGTTCACAGGTAGTACATTCAATTTCATCCCTAACAAGAAGCAAAGAGGCCTTCTCACTATGTTGACATCATAAATCTGAACTAGATTAAAAAGTGCTACCACAGTGTTTGTGTGTTTTATACAACGCTATTCTTCAAGTTGGTAGGGCCAGTCTGGAATAGAGAGGTTGAGGAGCTCAGCTATCACACCCATTCCTGTTCAACCACTGCCCTCTGCTGTTCACAGCAGGCCTATCTCACGTCCCTTGGCTGCTCTCCCCAGTATTACTGCAAACCTGATCTGGCAAAGTGATCACCACCTATTTTCAGCTAATTTCACCGATAATTACCGCTCCACTGTTAGAATTCCAGACAACTAAACAAAAGAAATAAACAACTGAAAGTATGCGAGTATGACGGAGGGAAATCAACAACTCTGGATATTCTGGTTTACTTTGTCAAACCCTGTGTAAATGATCAGTCTATGCTAAAATGAGAAGAGATGCCATTGGATGGTGTTGCTAAGTGGACTTAATATAGAGGCCTCGCATTGTGCAGAGCAACACAGTGTTGCATTTCACATACATCCTGAACACTTGGTCACATCCCACAACAAATGGCAGAACTTTAATGTGGACGGATCACATTTGGTCTGTGGAAAACTCAGACTCACATAGCAGATGGCACAGGAGCATCCCCTCCTATTCAAGAGTCAAGAAAAATGACTCATTTTTCAAAACAGGGTTGGAAGAAGTGAGACAATATAAATGTTCAATTTATATTCCGTCTATCAGACAAATAGGAATAGAGAGGTACAGCACCACAAAAGGGACGACATGAGTCAGAACAAATGAACTTTCAACAAACAAAGGCAAGAGTATTTTATTAAAAAAGTACATAAAATGTGCTTTGTTTAAAAGGGTAGTCTTGCGTGTTTGTAAGTGGGGGCTCTGACGTTGTTCACTATTGTCCAATGTTAAAAATCCCATTGAGATACAATAGTTATGTTTATTATATAATTAGGTATACATTGAATGAAAGTCAGTCAATTTATTGAGCACAGCTGGGAAATTATTGCTTTTTTGCATTGTTTTTGTTGTTATGTTATTTTGGACATACAAAAACAATGCATTAAATTAATTGACAAAATTATATGACTTTGGAATTCGGTTTTTCACAGACTACAGATGGCCTTGCACTTTATAAACAAATATCCCATATGATGCTGACAAGAACCTTGTTTTTTTCTCTCCATCCTGACACCAAAAAATATTCTCTACAGCCATCACCTGTCTTTTTTGCCAGACTGACATTGGGTTGACTTCTATAACACAGAAAACATCTACTAGGCTAAAAAGACCACAATGATGGTAGTGACTGCCCATTACAGCAGTGTGTACTTTTGGTTTTTATTTGATAAAAGTTCTTATTTCATAACACCTCAGCTTGAGTATGACAGCCACCTTGTAAAGTTATAACTGGCTGCTCTCCACATAGCTAGGCTACTTGCGGCTAGATAGCTAACTCTAGTATCTAGCAGCCCAATGTTGTAACTGACAATATCATTTTAGTATGTCAGTTCTTCAAAGTAGATAAGGCTTACTTTCAAAACGCTATTTTACCTAATACTGTACAACTGAGAGGTACTAGCTGGTGCCCCTGACTCACTGTGTCCCTAAGTCCATACATTTCTCATCTTTATAGCCATGCTCAATTGATTATGGCAATTCTAGTAAATTAGTTAGAACTTATGTAATAAAATAGTTCTCAACTTCAATCTAAATGTAAATTATACATTTTATTCTAGCTGAGGAAGTGTTATTTTTATTGATGGCATACAATGACTTCATACATTGATTTCATTTATTTGTGATAATTAGGTGGAAGCAAGGAGATTAATGAACAATTGGAAGCTGGTTATGATTTTTTATGATGTTCTTTATGATTTCTAAAAATGTTATATACTTTAGCATCTCAATGTTTCTTTCAATGCCTCTTGGGCGATGGAATCAGGCCCTATTGGCCTTCCTACACCTTTTCAGTAGCCTCTTGTCTCGCCAACAGGGACATTACAGGAAAAAACTCTGCTTAGGGAGTGATCAGAATTTAAAATGAGGAGACACAAAAGGAAATAGGGAAAGGTCATGCATTTTAAATTTTAGTCTTGGTGGTGTTTCGATTTTTTATTTATTTTGTCCTGGGTAGGGTCATGTCATTTTTTAATCAATGACATTTCATATCTGTCATCAGTTTGCTGAATATAACATATGTCTAGCATTTAAATAATCAAATTGTTAAACGAAACTTTTTTTTTAAACAACCAAAAGTTGAAAATAAAATACAAGTATACATGTTTAAAGTCTTAGGTTTGTAATGGTGTAGTGGGTAAATCACTCGTCTATGATGCAGACGATTCTTTTGGGGAGGGGGATATCCTGCTGGCAGAAGTCCTAAGAAGTTAAAACTGTTGTCTATACCATTACAAATTTAATTTCATTATGATAGAACAAATTCAGGAATGCAAACACATGTTTTATGTAGTGTCCAGGTACAAAGAATGGGTAACATCATATTACTGTCTGAAGTATGTACACCGCTCAAAAAAATAAAGGAACACTCAAATCACACACTGGATCTCAATGAAGAAAATACATTAACTATTTACTGTACATTGTGTACTTTGTTGAGTACAAAATTACGTAACTACCGTCAATGGAAACCAAAATCACCAACTGATTGAGGGCTGGATGCAAACTTACACTGAATATCAAAGTAAACAATTGAAATCACAGTCTGTTCCAACTTGTGAGAATTTCATCACGGCAACTCATTCCCTCCCAGACCTGGATCAAGGCATCAGTGAGCTCCTGGACAGTCTGTGGTGCTACTTGGTGGCGTAGGATGTACCGATACATAATGTGCCACAGGTTCTAAATTGGATTCAGGTCTGAGGAATGTTAGGGCCAGTCAATAGCTTCATTTTTCAGGTACTGCCTACACACTCTGGCCAAAAGAGGCCGGGCAATGTCCTGCACCAGGAGGAACCCAGGGCCCAATGCACCAGCGATATAATCTCTGTAATCTCCAAGGATATGCCTCCCCAGACCGTCACTGACCCACTGCAAAACTGGTTATGCTGAATGATGTTGCAGGCAGCATAGCGTTCACCACGGCTCTTTCAAGTCTGTCACATGCTCAGTGTGAACCTGCTCTCATCTGTGAAGAGAACAGGGTTCCAATGGCACGTAAACTGGACAGATTGATATTCTTGAAGTTTAAATGACCTGGTGTTATACTCTGATGATTGTGTGTTCCCAATTTCTTTTTGAGAAGTGTTGGCGTTATGGTCAGTTATGAAATAACAGAGTGAATAGTTGTAGATGGGTGACAGCTAATAACAGCAGTGCAGATTAATATTCCTGGGGGAGGCAAAAGAAAAAAATGGAGGGTGGAATTGAACTGCAATCCCAGGTGCTGACAAATGCCATAACTTATACCTTGACAAGAATATATCATTACCACCAGACCACAGAAAGATTTGACATTTTGAAACAATGTGATAATGAATAGGAACAATACCTACAGTCAACTTTTGAGGATCTTAAATCTCTGCATATCCCATGTTAATCTGTAGTAGCAACATACAGATCTCTACTTGTGTTTTTTTTAAATACATTTTACATTTCTGTGATTTAATTCTGAAATGTGTTTGTGATCATGAATTTCCATAATGATAGTTTATCTGCACAAAATAACAAAAGTTAGCCAATATCAACAAGTGAACTATTAACTGTGCATCCAGAAAGTATTAACACTGTCACGGTTTATGTTGGGTGTAGTGAAGGAGGGAGACCAAAGCAGGCTGAAGTAGATGGTTTGTTGTCTTTATATTGTTTAAATAGTCTGGGAGTACACAGCCAAGTACAGATGCAGGTGAACAAACGTAGTGAGTGCACCACAATGACAAATATAAGGAATAATATTATGCTTTTCAAAACACACGAGATAGATGCAGAGCATACGCATAAAATCAGTTGATAGAAGATCGTGCATGTCAGAGCACAAACCAAGCCATGACGTTGGAGAAATTGTCTGTAGACATCCAAGCCAGGATTGTATCGAGGCACAGATCTAGGCTATTTACATGCTACGTCATGATTTTCATATGTTCATACTTAACGTTATTCGAGTGTTCAGTTTAGTTCCCTAAAAACGTAATTGTCCCTCTCATACGTTCATATTTCACATAATTCGGTTTTACAAAATAGTTCCCTCAGAATGTATTTCATGTGATTTAGGGCTGCTTAGATCTAGCAATGACAATCTGCTTGTCGTACCCAGATATAAACTCTGTGGGTGGGTGGTAGGGCTTTTAGTGTTGTAGGCCCTAAGCTTTGGAATAATCTGCCCTCTTCGTACCACCCCAACCTACAGACCTTCAAATCTCAATTTAAAACTCATATTTTCACTACGCTCAGTAAATAATCTTCCATTCTAATCTTCTGACCTCCACTACTTAAGTTTTGTCATTTTCGTCTGTTGTCTCCATTGTTAAGTCACCTTGGGTTCTTGAAAGGCGCTACAAAATAAACATATTATTATTATTATTATCATTAAACTTTTGCATACGACTGTATGTACATGTGCATTTTTTGTTTTTTATTTTTTATAAATTTGCTAAGATTTCAAACACAATTCTTTCACATTGTCATTATAGGGTAATATTTGTATCCTGGCTAGCAAGCAAGCTATGGTCTTGATTTTGAAATTATGGGCATTCTTGTCCATAAATCAGGTCCGGCACCATTCACACAAGACCATATGGCTGTTTGTTCAAAATGCCTAAAACTTGAAAAAGTGCAGACGTTGAATATAATTATGTTAGAGAATGAAATGCATGTAAAAATGTTTAAGTTTATTACAGTAGATTACCTATTTTACCTAACAGCCTTACTAGAAAATGTGTGTGGAATCCAAATGCAGCCTCCTCACTATTTGTTGTTGAGTTAGAGGGATACATCATCAAGTCAATCTGCATGGTGTTTGATACAGAGTTTTTTTTAGCTCTGAGCATGCCAAAATTATTAGGAGTTTATTTAAATGAGATAGTCAATCAGGCATGGCAATATCCTGTACTGTGTACTAAATGGCAGAGGAAGACATTTACTTGAGTAAAAATACTTTTCTGAGTAAATTCACAGTAAGTTTTGAGTGATTTCACAAGTTTTGGGAAGTCTCTAAGACCAAATTGATCAGGTAAAGGGAGTTCATTTCTTAAAAGTAACCTATAAAACAATTAGAAAAAGTAATTGTGAACATTTACTCAAGTAAATGTCCACTTCTGCGAAAGTGCTTTGCAGTACATTTACAGTAGTTGGTGTTTCCAGTGGACATTCACATTTATATTCATAATGATTTATTATTAAAAAGCTCATTATGAACTTCCACCATGACTACAGCATTAAGGCAATTTTCATACACATGTACAAGTATCACATCAACATTCTCTAGCTGTTTACTCAGCCTCTGGCCCTGTGGAGCTTGGGGATAAGCTCTTCTTCCACATCCAGTCCAAGTCTCTAGTCTGTAGCCTCAGGATCCCACAGGCCTTGATCCCAGATGCACTGTGGCTCTGACAGGTTTACTCTCATCACCTTCCAACTTCTTAAGTACAAGACAAACAAACATGTCCACACAAATGATACTGCCTCCCCTGTATTGTGTTCTTTTATATTAATCTATGCAATTTATTATCTGTATTTCTATAGGTGAATGGTATAGGGTTGACAACTTGTCACTCTAGCTTGGCTTGAGATATGATGGATCAACTGACATGAGCCTGTAACATCTCCCTCTCCTGTGGCTCCCCCTTCTGGGTCATCACAGCTCAGAAAGTCACTGTTCCCTTTCCTCACATATCTGTTTCTTACTTCCTAATTACTTATTGTGTGCAAATATGTAGCCCTTCCCTAGTGTTTGTGTGAGTTGTTGGTGCTGTCTGTGTACCATTGTACTGTATATAGTCAGGATTCATTTTAGCACACTGAGCGTTCCAGGCTTTCCCTAAAGGTTTGTTGTGTACATTTGTATTTTGATTCCTAACTTTAAGTATACCATTTTGTTTTGTTAAATAGTTTCATATAATTAACCAGCGTCTACATCAGCGTCTACACCAGCCCCTACTCCTACATCATCACAGTACCACTTTTACTATCAGAGAATCAATGAATTGTTACCGTGTTCCTCTGGACTGATCAGGGTGTGGTGAGGAAAGGCTCACTACAGCTCTGTTTCGTGTTTTATATACTGCTTTCTGTTTTCCCAGTCATCTCATCTAGTGTCGGGCATTCGAGGCATCATTACTGTTCTTCAAGCAGCACGATCAATCTGTCAACACAAACTCAGAATTTACTCTGCAAAATAAAAGTAATCACTGATATTTGACACACTGCAATGCATTCAAAAAAATGTAATAATGGGCATCCAAGACTTAATTTCCTTTCTTAACAAAGTATATTTCTTAGCGGCAATATATTTTGCTTGGAGCGGTCAGATTTATTATTTATATAATGCCCATCACTAGGTATGATACATAGTCTCATTATTCATTTCCTAGTCTCATAACCTCATCTCATTATTCATTTCACCTGTCTATCATACCACAATCTGACACAGCTGTTACCAATGTCATGATGTACTGGTATGTAGGTGCTGTTACATACTGTAAGCTACTCAATGCATACAATATACTCAATGCATTTGTGAGCATATTGCTACTTGCATATCTATGCCAAAGTTATTTTCAATCATCTTGTTGTCTTAATAATATCCTCATATTAAAGTACATTTTAAGTCTAGACACATTTAAAGGCTGATACAGTTATTTTGATGCAATATTGAAGTCTGTATTTATTTTCCTACAGTCTTAATACAGTTGTCAAGACATTCATACAATCATTAACAGCCTTCCTGGCTATTTAAATTTAAGCCTGTAGCTTATATGTAAACGTAGTAGCCTGGCAAGTGAGACCTACATCAAGATGTTCGGTCTGGGAACTCACCATTGGCAGTGCTGAATCCGAGGGGCGGGATAAACGGTTGTCTTTCAAATTCCCATTGCACGCAATAGGATAGCGCTACAACCAACCAGAGCAACGAAGTGAAAACTCCGAACAAATCTTCCTTTTGTAAGAATGACTTCAGTGCCATTCTTTGTTATTTCTTCATGGAAAAGATTAACTCCATGTCTACCAGAGTCGCGGCCAAAGTCGGTTCGCAAGACTGTTCTGTTCGCCAGCAGCAGCAACCATTTCTTTGTTTTCCCATAATTACGTTAAGCCCGCCCACCGACTCTATACTTGTTGTGATTGGCCTGACCAGAATTTGTTTTTTCCACCTCACAAGTCAACGGAGAGTTGCTAGACTGACCCTAGCTGCAAATTATATTTGCTGCCGCTAGGGTGCGTCTAGATTTCTAGGCTATAAACGTAGCCTAATAGAAATCCAATTCAAGTTCAAAATTTACTCCCATCCCATATACATTCACATTATCTAAAACCTCTGATGGCATCTCCCTCACCTGCCCGGGAACATTCCGAAACACCTGCTCAACCTGAAGCTACAGACACTGAATCTGCAGAGGTGGAAAAGATACAAAGAGGTGAAAGAAACAAACCTTGAAGAATGAAGAAATTCATTTCAGACATATCCACATAAAATAAAAGACAACCCCAAAAGAACTACAAATACAAACTATTTCACAAATATGCAACAATAAATAAAACTAAACATATTAACCAACATGGTTGGGACATGTCTGAAAAGGAGTAGGAAGAAGTATACAATTATTTAATCCTACCCATTCTCCTCAGCTTAATTATTAATATATATCAGTTCACCTTAACAAATAAGGGACGATAACTTCAAGAAGAAAGTCTGAAGAGTGTACAACATCAGTACAAGATCATCCTTGAAAATTGGAGAAGGAATATTGACTGATGAGGCCTCTGAGGATGATGAATGAGCTGATTGAGGTCATGGAAAGTACCTGTTCTGATTAAAGGTAATTTAAGAGTTGAAGTCAAATGCAAACTCCTGAACCAGATGTACAGTGTATAGTTGACACGTGCATATCGCTTTCAGGATTAATTATTTGAAAGGCAGAGAGACAACATGAAGTGTACACTGCAGATGATGAGGAAGAACCATGGCCCAATGGTGGATCGATCCTAGACTCAACAAATTCTTTGTCATGGCCATAGTTTCATCAATCAAAATGTAGTTCTACCCACTCTAGCATCCACTCAGTCAAAAAAGATATGGCTCTTACGGAAGCTGCTACATTCGATGAAGTTTTGACAGTGTTGGAAGAATAAGAAAGGGAAGCAAAAAACTTCAAAAGCCAGATGTTGAAGACAGAAAACGGCTGGCACTATTCAAATCTGAGAACCTAACCAGAAAACAAGCATTGCAAGACAAGCATAGAAAGCTTGAACGCCTAGAGGAAGTTGTCACAAAGTCCCTTTTATTGAATGCTAGTTAGATGTGATTATTATTATTTAATCCACTCTGTTTCTCCTGTTGCTGGTCTTTGTCTCCTGTCAGTGGTATGTACTACAGTCTTTGTGAAAATGTAATGTTTTCAAGTATATAAAGTTGGTTATTTTGTAGGGAAGTTAGTTGTCCCGGTATTCTTAGTTCAATAGATCTTTCACCATTGAGAAACGCTCCTGCCTCCTGCCTACCTTACCTTTAGCGGTGACAGAATGACCAGCCCTACAAACAAGGAGGCAGCATTTTCTAAGAACAGACAAGTGGGATGAATTTATTGCAACTCACCTGATCACTCTTCATGACATTCTGGAGTATATACAAATTGCCTTCATCAACACTGAGGCAGCAGACTGTGAAACGTAGTATTTGTGAAATTGTGAAAACTTTTGACCACGACTGTAAAAACACTCTCAAGCATCAATCAACCTTGATGTCCAAACATATTGAAATACTTGACAGTTTGCAGTGTATGGAGGAAAATCGGGGCCAAAACTAAATAAATACATACATAAATAATTAAATAATTGAATGGCTAAATACTTGAATAAATAAATAAATAAATCCAAAGCTTAAATAAATTACAAAATATATAATTTAATGCCTATCTGACATACAAAATGTATAAATTACAAATTATATGAGACAATAAACATATGTTACATGTACTTCTGTGTGTATATACAGTGCCATGCGAAAGTATTCGGCCCCTTTGAACTTTTCGCCCTTTTGCCACATTTTATGTTTCAAACATAAAGATATGAAACTGTAATTTTTTGTGAAGAATCAACAACAAGTGGGACACAATCATGAAGTGGAACGAAATTTATTGGATATTTCAAACTTTATTAACAAATAAAAAACTTAAAAATTGGGCGTGCAAAGTTATTACTCTGTAGCGCCACATTTTGCTACAATTACAGCTGTAAGTAGCTTAGGGGTATGTCTCCATCAGTTTTGCACATCGAGAGACTGACATTTTTGGCCATTCCTCCTTACAAAACAGCTTGAGCTCAGTGAGGTTGGATGGAGAGCGTTTGTGAACAACAGTTTTCAGTTCTTTCCACAGATTCCCGATTGGATTCAGGTCTGGACTTTGACTTGGCCATTCTAACACCTGGATATGTTTATTTGTGAACCATTCCATTGTAGATTTTGCTTTATGTTTTGGATCATTGTCTTGTTGGAAGACAAATCTCCTTCCCAGTCTCAGGTCTTTTGTTGACTCCATCAGGTTCTTCCAGAATGCTCCTGTATTTGGCTCCATCTTCCCATCAATCTTAGCCATCTTCCCTGTACCTGCTGAAGAAAAGCAGGCCAAAACCATGATGCTGCCATCGCCATGTTTGACAGTGGGGATGGTGTGTTCAGGGTGATGAGCTGTGTTGCTTTTACGCCAAACATAACGTTTTGCATTGTTGCCAAAAAGTTTGATTCTGGTTTCATCTGACCAGAGTACATTCTTCCACATGTTTGGTGTGTCTCCCAGGTAGCTTGTGGAAAAGTTTAAACAACACTTTTTATGAATATCTTTCAGAAATGGCTTTCTTCTCGCCACTCTTCCATAAAGGCCAATTTTGTGCAGTATACAACTGATTGTTGTCCTATGGACAGACTCACCCACCTCAGTCGTAGATCTCTGCAGTTCATCCAGAGTGATCATGGGCCTCTTGGCTGCATCTCTGATCAGTCTTCTCCTTGTATTAGCTGAAGGTTTAGAGGGACGGCCGGGTCTTAAATTTGCAGTGGTCTGATACTCCTTCCATTTCAATTTTATCGGTTGCACAGTGCTCCTTGGGATGTTTAAAGCTTGGGAAATCTTTCTGTATCCAAATCCCGCTTTGAACTTCTCCACAACAGTATCTCGGACCTGCCTGGTGTGTTCCTTGTTCTTCATGAAGCTCTCTGTGCTTTCAACAGACCTCTGAGACTATCACAGAGCAAGTGCATTTATACAGAGACTTGATTACACACAGGTGGATTCTATTTATCATCATTAGTCATTTAGGTCAACATTGGATCATTCAGAGATCCTCACTGAACTTCTGGAGAGAGTTTGCTGCACTGAAAGTAAAGGGGCTGAATAATTTTGCTTGCCCAATTTGTCAGTTTTTTATTTGTTAAAAAAGTTTGAAATATCCAATAAATTTCATTCCACTTCATGATTGTGTCCCACTTGTTGTTGCTTCTTCACAAACAATTACAGTTTTATATCTTTATGTCTGAAGCCTGAAATGTGGCAAAAGGTTGAAATGTTCAAGGGGGCCAAATACTTTCGCAAGGCACTGCTATATATTTATATATATACACACAAGTACATGTAACATTTATATATTCAGTGTCTCATTTAATTTTTTGTAATTTATTAATTTTGATTAGCCATTCAATTATTTAATTATTTATGTATTTATTTATTTAGTTTTGGCCCCTATAATCCTCCATAGCAATGTGTGCCAATGTATAAAAAACTGCACTGTATTTGCAACACTCATTTGTAAGTCTGTACTTATCTGACTGTGTACTGAGGAAATAATGTCCACATTTAAAGAGAGAACGTTTTACATAAATATGTATCTACAGGTCCTTCTCAAGAAATTAGCATATTGTGATAAAGTTCATTATTTTCCATAATGTAATGATAAAAATTTAACTTTCAGATATTTTAGATTCATTGCACACCAACTGAAATATTTCAGGTCATTTATTGTTTTAATACAGATGATTTTGGCATATATCTCATGAAAACCCAAAATTCATATCTAAAAGAATTAGCATATCATGAAAATGGTCTCTAAACGAGCTATTAACCTAATCATCTGAATCAACTAATTAACTCTAAACACTTGCAAAAGATTCCTGAGACTTTTAAAAACTCCCAGCCTGTTTCATTACTCAAAACCGCAATCATGGGTAGGACTGCCGACCTGACTGCTGTCCAGAAGGCCATCATTTACACCCTTAAAGGGATACTTCACCCTACAGCGATCTGGAGGTGCTAGTAGCTCCCCCCAGACATTTGTAGAACAGTGAGATATGTTTCACCCATGCCTGGCTAGTGTAAAAGCAAGATTTGAAATTTCGCGGGGAATTTTTACACGCTGACGTCACGGTGGAAATCCAATCGACTGTGGAGATAGGAAAAATGAATACAGGCGTGTATTCGGTCGCGAAAATAAGCATCCCTGTTATACTAATCTGGCTTTCAAACCTACTCTCTTAAAGCCTCGGTTGTCCTTTGTGACGTTTCGATCAGCCGTTTTAATGCTAAATAGACGAGGTGGTATGATTTTTTCAGTATGTAGAGAACTACAACGCTGGCTTCCTTGTTCCAAGCCCCGCCCACCCGGCATGTTCTCTAAATTCTGTGAAACATTTCGTAAACAAAGTCGCTGGTAACACAATTGCTAATAACCTAGGATTTACAGATGAGGAATTTTACAACTTGCTTTTACATTCTGAGTGACATCCAACCAAAC
>JACXGM010004523.1:8282-28802 GCA_016801145.1 Umbra pygmaea | reverse complement strand
TCTTTCAAATAAACTGCCAGATTTGCTTCTAGGTACCCTCCTGGCTCGACAAAGTGGAAACCATGATGGTTTCCACAGCCAGAGACGCTCCAACATGCCTCAAGTTGCATTGGTAGAGTGGCAGGAGTACAGAGGTGAACACTTAATCATGAACGAGGATGATATTCAATCAGCAAAACAAGAATTTGCATCTGATAAATCAGTGGTTCTCAAACCTCTCACGGTGACCCACAGACACTCCATGTTTTGGATCCCAGATCTATGACACCTGGTTCTGCTTTTCAACTAATTGTGAAGCCCACGGCTGCTTCATTCAGGTCAGGTAGTTCTGGGCTCCAATTACATTTTGAGATGGAGAACACTGCAGTGCAGCTGCTTCCTTGGGACCCAGATATATATATTATTGTCAGTATACACACTGTGCAACAAACCCCTAGAAATCAGGATCAAAATGTACTAATTGTCCAAATTGTCACAAAGGTGTAAATTACCACAATGCCAGTTTGTTTTTTTGTTTTTTATTATTTGTTTCCCATTTTTCTCCCCTCCCAATTGGTCCAGTACAATTTCTCACTAACCCTGCCTTGTGGGCAGCACTGCAACTCATTGGACATATGCAGGAGGGTGAAGGGCGCTCACATGGTTCAGCTCACATACGGGATGATTCGCTCACCAACTACGCCTCTGCAATTAAATTTACAAGCGACCGAATTGCACACAAGGAGTCACTGAAGAGCAACGTGGCAAGATAGATAATCCAACTTATCTATTCCAAATCCTGGGCTGACCATTTCAACTCTGTGTGGCTGGCTGAAACCTATAAGATGAATTATGGTTGTTGGTCCTCCTCTGACTTTCTTCTGTCTTACTTCTTAGAATGAGCATTGGGATAAGGGCAACGGCTTCGAAACCCACTGGTAGTTCCTGCAAACTGCTAAATTGGGCAAAGACATTTGCAATGATATCACCTAAAAAAATGATGTTAAAAACTCCACATCTGCGGTTATCATAAGTGGTACAGTAATAACAAGCGCCTGGGAGCAAACACCTCTCAAATGACGCCAAGGAGATAAGCATGCGCAGCTATGAATAATTCATTATATACAATGACCGTTGGAAATGTTGCTCAGTAAACGGACACTGCAGAGTGCAATGTTCCACTTCAACTCCTGGCGGAGACAGAAGCATCTAATGTGTTGTGTGTGATAGCAGGCTGTTGATGAAAGGTAGTGTATCTCTCTCTCTCTTTCTCTCTCTCTCTCTCTCTCTCTCTCTCTCTCTCTCTCTTTCTCTCTCTCTGGCCAGCTGTTAGAAGGAGACTGTAAACAATGGCTCAGTGTTCCACCTTTGTGTCCTCGGTGTGCCACCCGCCGTGTGGGCAGAGAGCATTGTGTGATGCAGCTGGAATAGTGAAGAAAGCTTTGGACTGTTGGGGTCAGCTTTTGGATCAAGCCAGTGGGACACTGCCTCCTACTTTTAATAATTGCCTGACAGAAGAGGTATGTGAACCAAAACATCTATCCAAAGGGCACCATATGCAGAGATATCAGAATAAACTGATCCGAGACAGAGCCAAAACATCTGGTGTGCCAAAAACAACTGTTTGGTAAAATAACACGGGAGCACTGGTTAACACAGCAATGGCAAATGAGACCAAGGAAAACCTCTACAGTGAAACACAAATCTGAGTGTTGGGAACATTTCAGTTGTCCATGAAATCCTGTTTCACTGGGACATAAATATGAGGTGACACAGAAGAAAGGTCTGAGAACACACAAATGACATGAGGCACAGTTGTTAATGTTCAGAAATCATGCAATGGCTGTAAAGAAAAATTGCACACCTAAAATTACTTATCTTTACTTTAAGGGCAATAAATTTAAGTGGGAAGGGTGGTTTAAGAGGTAAAGATAAATTCTCAAAGGATCACAGTTATATTCTGTGGTCGCTATAATTGAAACTAAATGTCTATAGACGCAATAGGTGTTAATAATTATGAAACATGTTTCTGTGAAAAAAACTAATTTCTTAATTAAGATTTTTTTAATTTGAACAATTAAAATGTTTGTATTTAGATTTTTGTATTGTGAGCGGGTTAGAGCATCTTGGCACCTTTAGTTTACCATAGATGCCAATCATTCTAGAAGTATCTGTATTTCTCAGGTGGGATATCCCCTCTTTGTATGGTCTGTCTGTCTCTGCCACATTGAAAGCACTAAAATCTCCTTTCATTTGAAAACGTTCCATTGTTGTAAGATTTCAATGTAATTCATGTAGATAGTAAAATCTCTCATACAATGAATGAGAATTATCACTTAAATTAATGTTATTCTATTATGCAAATTGTTCATTTTAATGTGGCGCAGAAAGTGAAAGCTGGTCTCCTGAATATTTTAGCCTCGTTCTTTTGCCGACTTTAATCTTTCTGTCCAGAACTGAGGGCATGCTGAAACACGACTTAACAAAAGAGAACATTAATGCCTCTAATCTTGGTCAAGAAGGAACAGTATCTCATAAAAAACGAATACGAAACATACCTGACAATGAATCCCACACAGAACACAAATTCTTAGTCACACATACAGTGTCTGTGGACGGAGATAGGCAGATTATTAGCTGTTACTGAATGACATTACAGTACATTGTAAATGGCAAGAAGATAACACTCCAAGAACTCAATCATCACCTGAACTCAGTCATCAATGTTTTTGAATGCGCTGTCTTTTATACGGTATTTAAACAATGAGAACCAAGGACGTTCCAGCCAATACACCCTATTCAGTAAGGGCTGTAGTTAGGCATTATTTTGGACTCTTTTTTGATGAATATATAAAACATGTTTCAAGAACAGCCTTCATTCACCTCCAGAACTCAAAATCAGAACCTTTCTATCAAATAATGATGCCAAGAAACAAATACAGTACACACAATCATTACTTCCAGACTAGACTATTGCAATGCACTTCTCTCTGGCTAGCCTGATAAAACACTAAACAAACTTTAATTAGTGCAGAACGAGGTTGCTAGAATTCTAACTAGAAAAGATTTTGATCACATCACCCCAGTGCTTGCCTCTCTACACTGGCTGACAATAAAGAAAAGAGCAGATTTTAAGGTCTTGATATTAACCTACAAAGCATTACACACACTTGCACATGGTTATCTATCTGATTTAGTCCTGCCGTAGATACCTACAAAATATCCGTTAGGGCTGGCAGGCAAGTGATATGATAGGGCCTGCGTGGTAACTCCCTGTTAAGTTTGCCTGTCAGATTTATATAAATGTTTTAGAAATATGTTTGAAATAATACATGCCTGGCAACGATTATGCCTCCACAACCCCTCGGAATGGGGCTTAGTTTACTATAGTACATGCTTCATTTGTAGGCTGGAGGATGAGTATCAATCTGCATTCTACGCTGGGGTATTGCTGATTTATAGAATGCTCCATCTAATCTCTCTGGTGTCCTGTTGAATCCTAGGATGATGACCTGAGTCCTTGGAACACAACGCAGAACTACCCGGCTTGATGATGACCTTTGGCAAAGCCACTGTCACCGCCCACCTGGCTGTCCTTGTTCCTGTATACCTGGTGGAGCAGCCAATCGGGATCTGTCTAAAGACTGAACATCTGAACTCTCGGATAATGCCCCAGGACTACTCATAGGACCTTAAAGGACAACTCCAGCACAAAATGAACCTAGGGGTTAATAACAAATTGGTAGCGAGTCGACCATTCTCTGGGATATGTTTTCATGCTAATCAAATGTGCCCAGTTTTAGTGCGACCTGATAATTACCGTATAACACTAGTTGTGAGGGCGTGGATAAAATAAAAATAAATAGCTATTTTATACCACTAACAAGGCTCAAAATAGCACCACACTTCCACGGTAGCATAATGAGGGTCCCTACATGCAAAGCAAAGCATTGAGAACTTTGTAAGTGTATAGACAGTTCATTAAAAATATAGTTTAAAAGACAGTACCGTTCACGTATACAGCCAGGCGCCATCTTTGGAAAACAGACTCGACCAGGCGAACCAACAACTCCATGTTACGTGAGCTGAACTGTGAGCAAATTGTGTTTGAATGAATGCATGACCGCAAAAGCTCTTGCCATGGGAGATTCCAAGTCACAGTTCAGCTCACGTAGCACAGTGTTTGTGGTTCGACTGGTCGGGTCTGATTTCCGAAGATGGCACCTGGCTGTATATGCGAACGGTACTGTCTTTTACACTATCTTTTTAATAAACTGTCTGTACACTTACAAAATTCTCAATGCTACCATGGAAGTGTGGTGCTATTTTGAGCCTTGTTAGTGGTATAAAATAGCGATTTATTTTTACTTCATCCATGCCCTTACAACTAGCGTTACAAGGTAATTATCAGTAACTTTTCCATGATATATTTCCCAATCAATACTGAAGGCTTAATCCCTTTGGGTATAATATGGATATTATCATTATTTTGACTTCCTCCACTGTTCCGCAGTGTCTTTCTTTGATACATATCATGTTGTCATTGCTGCATTCATTGTTTACATGAATGTGACACAGGGCAGGTATCTATCGTTGTGTCTATCAAGACTCAGAAGCTCTGTCACTTCTATCACCCATATTTTCTCTCTGTTACACTTGTTGTCGTATTTTGCTGTGCAAATTAAAATAATGGCATTCTTTTTTTTTGCATTCATTTACATTTTTAATGCTCTCCCTTCACATCCACCAGTGTCTCATAAGAAACGGGAGATATTAATTCAAAATAATTAATGGTTAACATATGGGAAAGGGTGTGATGTATATTAATTAATATGTAAATATGTACATACTTCATCTAAAATTAGCTCAGACCTAAAGCAGGAGAGTAGTCCACATAGCCGGTTTACAGAAACACATTATTGTATTTTAAGAACATCAACAAAGAAAGCAAGTCAAATCTGTTCCACGCTCGTTCACTGTCTCTAATGTTAGTGTGTTTTTATAGGCTCGTTCATTGTCTCTAATATTAGTGTGTTTTTATAGGCACATTCCTTTATAGGCACATTCACTGTCTCTAATGTTAATATGTGTTTTTATAGGCATGTTCACTGTCTCTAATGTTAGTGTGTGTTTTTATAGGCACGTTCACTGTCTCTAATGTTAGTGTTCACTGTCTCTAATGTTAGTGTGTGTTTTTATAGGCACGTTCACTGTCTCTAATGTTAGTGTGTGTTTCTATAGGCACGTTTACTGTCTCTAATGTTAGTGTATGTTTTTATAGGCACGTTCACTGTCTCTAATGTTAGTGTGCATTTTTATAGGCACATTCATTAGCAGGTTGTAAATGATTATCTATCATACGATCCTGGTCATGGTATTTTCAACTATGCCCAGATCCCAAGAACAAATCGGTACAGAGCTTCCTGGGGGTAGTGGATTACCAAAGTCGGAATAGGGTACCTTGACTACATGCCTCTCCAGCGACACGTTGTGTGCAGATTGGGCACCTGTGATGGAAGGATAGCTGTTGAATTTTTTCCTTCCACACATGACTAAAGGACACTTTGTCTACCCATATGGAAATGTAATATATGGCCATATATGTATATAACTTGTCGTATACAGTAAATTGCACAGTAATATTTTGGTAGTGAAATTAGGTTCATTGGATTAACAGAAAATGTGCAATATGTGTCTAAATGAAATTAGACAGGTGCATAAATTTGGGCACCCTTGTCATTTTGTTGATTTAAACACCTGTAGCTACCTAGCACTGATTAATTGGAACACACAACTGGTTTGGTGAGCTCATTAAGCCTTGAACATTATAAACAGGTGCACCGAATCATGAGAAAAGGTATTTAATGTGGCTAATTGCAAGTTGTTGTTCTCTTTGACTCTCTTCTGAAGAGTAGCAACATGGGGGCCTCAAAACAACTATCAAATGACCTGACAACAAAAAAATGTAACATTATGGTTTAGGGGAAGGCTACAAAAAGCTATCGCAGAGATTTAAGCTGTCAGTGTCCACTGTAAGGAACATAGTGAGGAAATGGAAGACCACAGGCACAGTTCTTGTTAAGGCAGGCCAAGTAAAAGTGGCAGGCCAAGTAAAATATCAGAGAGGCAAAGGCGAAGGATGGTGAGAACGGTCAAAATCACCCCTCAGACCATCTCCAAAGACCTACAACATCATCTTGCTGCAGATGGTGTCACTGTGCATCGTTCAACAATTCAGTGCACTTTGAACAAGGAGAAGCTGTGTGGGAGAGTGATGTGGAAGAAGCCTTTTCTGCACACATGCCAAAAACAGAGTCACTTGAGGAATGCAAACGCACATTTGGACAAGCCAGCTTCATTTTGGAAGAAGGTGCTGTGGACTGATTAAACAAAGATGGAGTTATTTAGTCATAACAAGGGGCGTTATGCATGGCGGCAAAAGATCACAGCATTCCAAGACAAACACTTGTAGAATTTGTTGAAGGTTCCATCATGCTGTGGGGCTGTGTGTTCCAAATGAACTGGATATGTTTTGCAAGGAGGAATGTTCCAAAATACCTTCATCCAGAATCCAGACACTCATTAGAGGCTATCGGAAGCATCTAGAGGCTGTTATTTCTGCTAAAGGAGGCTCAACTAAATATTGATGTGATATTTCTGTTGGGGTGCCCAAATTTATGCACATGTCTAATTTTGTTTTAATGCATATTGCACATTTTCTGTTCATCCAATAAACCTAATTTTACTACTGAAATATTACTGTGTCCTTCAGTTATTTCATAGATTAAAATGAATTTGCTGATCCAAACACCCGATTATTTATAAATGAAAATCATGGAATTTCTCAGGGGTGCCTAAACCTTTGCATATGGCTGTATACAAAAATTTGCAGTTTTTATATATGTGACATATACTTCCACATTTGACATCCATATCTGCATTTACCTATGGTTTACGATATGTATATGTTTTACGATATGTATGATGTATAATGTCTGTCAATGTATATATGAGAGTATTAAAGAAAATAATATAGAAAAAAAATTATTGCATTATGTCAATTAACATTAAGCCTATAGTGTACAAATTCAAACAATAATGAATTCTTATGTGTGGGATATTGATGTTATATACAGTGTATGTGATGATACGTAGGGGTATGATATGTATGTAAATGAAATATGTGGTAATATCTTTTCTAAATGTACTTCTGTCACATTTAAATATGTAATTAGAATATACTGTCATATATTTTAAAATACATGTTATGTTTTATATATATTTTTGTAGGGGTACATGTGCTTTAGGGAAGCATGTGAGCATCCACCATCTGTGGAAGAGTTGCTGACAAAACAGGGTCAGGGGGAATTGGATATGACTGATTGGTAGTGGAGAAAAATTGATAAAAATCAACCACAACAAAAGCTAGCCATCTAATACACTATAGTTGTATATCTGCTAAAATAACTGTTCTAAACTCGTCATTACAATATGTTTTGAAAATGCATTGGCCATTTATTTTTCTTCATCTTGAAGTTGCACAAAAACTTGATTTAAAAGAGGCTTGATGATTTGATGCCCATGATTGCCTGACTATAAGTAGAATTTAAAGGCAATGCTATTCAATGTACACTTCTATAGCAAAGAATCTTACTTTCAGTCACCTTTCAACAACTTTTTTTCAACACCCTGATCTAGCAGCCTCATCCCTGTATGACTAGTTTATCTACGGTTTCCTAAAATTCCACATTCACAGAGTTGCAGAAGGAAGAGAGGTGCAAAGACAGACCTTCCTAACAAGTACATATTACACCTGGCCCTAACAACTTGGGTAACAAAATGTAAAGTTAATGTTATTATCTTCCTAATATCAGGACACACCTGAAGTGGTCAAACTTAACCAATGAAGTTTTGCAAGATGAGGCTCTACAATGTAAAGGTTAACAGGATGCCTGCATCATGTCTGTATGTAAACAGATGTTAAAATGCATGAATGTACATAAAGTATGAGAAATGGGTGTCCATCTTTAAGCTGGAAATCTATATGTGTGCTCTAAGTGTATCCTTCAGAAGCTTAGGTTTAGTTTTTGAATGCAGAAGATGGTGCTTGGGTGTACAAAGATAAGACGAGAATAGATCTACCTTTTTCTGAGGGAAGAGATGTTTGTCAGTTTGCACACAAAATCCAGCTGAGATTTAGTGTTGCCAGAATGAGTGCTTGGGAAGTAATTAGGGTTATCTTACTCTGAGACAGGTCCAGCCAGGGATTCAATCTGCCTTTGTGTGCATCATGTCTTTATCTGACTTGAAGATCAGTTATTTTTAGTTCGATAGGCAGAAAAAAGAGAGGAGAGGACCCAACAAGTCATTCAAAATCATTTTCTAAAGGCAAAATCATTGGTACTTTTTCAGCGATGGTATATATTCTTCCATCATCCAGTCATCCTGAGATGGACATGAGTGAGTCAGCCAGGATAAACTTTCAACCAAAAGCAACGGATTGTTAATTTACATGAAAGCCCCACCAAAGACCACATATGTAAATACTTGATTTACATAAATATGATGAAAACAGTCATTTAGACTCAACATCAGCACACTCTCATCCTTCAAACGTCCCAAACAGGTAGTTCCGGATGTGATAGATCAGCTCGCAAACTGTCACCTGCAAAATCATTTAATTTTCAACTAATTATGGAGTCATTATTCATTGGTTTGCTGTTTTGGTAAAAGCTACATTTTAAGAATGAGCGGAAAAACAAATTATAATGCTTCGCTGAAGTGTGCTGTCTAGAGCCTCTTCCGCGTTGTTCAAACTTGTTGCCTGTCTGCCCTCTACTGGTCAAACGGTGTCACACCACCACACACATTCCTAGTTGTTGTGTAGTGTGTGACACCATGTACGATGTTGTCACCATAAGATACATGGCAGATCCTATTAGAGATCCACGTCAGTGAAATCAGTGTTTTTTTTTAGCGTGTTAGCAAATGTAGCCAATAACACAGTCCCTGCATGGTTTCCCTCACTACTGCCACAACCCCCCCCGCACCCATGTCACAAAGGCCCATTACCGTTGAGTGCTTGGAAACTGTGCATTAGTCAGGTTGTTTTTTTCCGTTGGCAGTTCGAGGAAATCTATTTTAAAGTGACAATGTCCTCGAAATAAATTAAATAAATTACATTTTATTTAAATAAATTAAAATAAACTAATGTCAAACCAATTTCAAATGAATTATTTCTATGAATGCTCTAATTTATTGTTGCCCCATAAAAAGCATCAGTTGACATTTAGGTGTAGTACCATAACAAGGCATTATCTAAATAGAATTTTTGTTATGATTTTATCGATATCTTCGCCGCAGCTTTAAGTGGGAATCATTCGTTTGAATCAACAGCCATGTCTGTTTGATTCACCTCATTGCCACTTTAACATTTGAGAGTCATTGCTTTTTTCGGTCTCTTTGAGATTGCACTGTATAATCTCATGCTGTTCTAAAAAGTCAAGCCGTGAGGAGATGAATGAGTGTTGTTTGGAAGCTGACAGACCAGACCGTGGTATTACAGGGATTAGTTCAGCTTTCATTTTCTACAGAGAGTAGAACTGGTTTGAGAGCTGCAGAGTGAATAAAGCTAGAACGCATTGGGGCTGGTTCTTCTGTTAAAACTCTTTTAGAACCTAACGCCATGTCATCTTCAATCAACTCTTGTTATAAAGCTCAGAATTAAAGCTTCTTCCTGAGCGGAGAATGGAAGTACAGCGCAGGTTACTGAGGCCTGGTTGTGATATAGCTACGAGACTCAGGGAACAAAATATGTGGTGTAAACTTGGGTTGGTGTGGTTGATGTCTGGTACGGTTGTGAATATTTCTGTAAATTAAAGGATCTATTGGAATCCATGCTACATTTGCTTTTATTTGTTTTCTACCATGTTACAATACAATTCCAATCACAAGTCAAGCTGTGTGTAATGTGAAGAATGTAATAGGTTAAATAACTTTCCTCTAGCTGTAAACAATCTCTGTGTACACTAGGTTCATTATCTTTACACCATCGACAGCCTATGTACTTGAATCTTTTAACAACAGCTCTCAATTGCAAACACAAGCCCTTATTTACATTTCATTGAAGATTGTCAGTTTGTAGTTCTGTGTTGATTGTTTGCATTTCTCATAAATATGTTTGCGCTCTACTGTGTATTTTAATTGATATGAATTATTTGTAATACTTGAATATATATTTTTTATGAATATCTATTTGTTCACCCAGGCAAGAATCTTGTAAAAACTTCCCTGGATTGTACATTTTTTAAATACATTATTGTGAAATGTTAGGTAAGTTAGCTAGTGTATTGATTCTGATGACAGCACTTCTATTCCTGCATTAATGTAGGTCCCTAAACGTTTTGGTCCTCCACCAACTGAATTTGTCTCTACAAGCAGTATCCTGGATTAACCCATCATATGCATTCCACCAGTAGACCAATGATCTTATGATTCAACTCCCTGTATATAGGCCTAATATTTAACTCGTCAATCCTCATAATGCATTCATTTTTCAGTCTTATTAGATGCTCTTATCTAGGCTGACTTACAGTTTAAATGAACTAATTACAAAACAAGTTATTACTGACTACTTGCACTTTTTCTTTTGTTCTTGTACTGCACTGTACCTGGATTAAAGCAATTTTATTAAGACTATAGAATATTGCAGTATTATTCGCACAGCTGTCTGTTTCTGGGTGAGTCAGTTAGTAAATAAATAAACTTAGAAATGCATGGAAAATATCACATTTAAATTCAATGTACTGTATTAGTATTAGTAATTGCATACTTTTTACTACCTACTGTAAAGATCGTTATGACTGATTTAAAAGTACAGAGATGGAAAAGGTTTAGCTACTGTAATAGGAAACTGGTTTCTTGGATAGACGAAATGCACCATATATACTCACATTATCAAGATCATAAAGTAATGAAATTTAATTTATACAGTTTACACCGGTAATTAAAAAAATATTTCTACTAGTAGGACATTTCAGAATTTCCTGACACAGACTAGTGCTTGTCCAGTTTGCCCTACATTTAATCAAAACGTTGCGTCCACAAGAGCAAATATCATGGATATGACTTATCAGAGGTCCTGCCGGGTTGGCATCTCAATTTCCATTAACTTGTGCGCTCAGTCCAGAACCAGCCTGTTTAATCAGAGCAGGAGGATGCCTTACCTGGTTTCCTACAGCCCTCCTGGGCGGGCTGGCCTCAACTGATGGACTGCCGCTCCTCGCCGGCTCTTGGTTGTATGTTACACAGTCTGACTGTCTGTGTCAGTGTTTTTTGGTGTCCCAGGAGAGCCATACAGTCTGGGTGGCAGATGCAGTGATTGTAGGAGCCCAGGGCTTGGGGAGATTCTCACATTTACATTATGTACAGTATACCCCAAGCCACTACAAACCTTCATCTACTGTACATGTATATCCTGCTGTCCTGTTTTGGAAATTCAATGTTGGAGTTTTTTGTCTTAATTGTCTGTAAACGTGGAATCCAACATGATTTGCAGATAATCAAACTCAACACATTATATTGATTGTAGTTTGAAAAAACAAAGGAAAAACTACTAACTAATTGATACTAGGATGGGATGTTTAAAACATATAGTGACTGACTATACCCATCGTTACATGATGAGTTACCTACAACACAAACGTTTGGTGGAATATCTGGATATTGGTTATTCGTACTGCTCTTTTACCCAGCAGACTGCCTTTCTCTCTGCCTAGTGCTGCAAACAATAAAATCATGCCACAGAAATACATCAATCAATAGCCATGGAAACGTAAGGGAATGTATTATATTTTCCACGTATCCAGGCCCCATTGTTGGCAAGCAGGCTCTGCTTCTCTTTCTTCTCTGCTTCTCTCTCC
Organism: Umbra pygmaea; assembly: GCA_016801145.1. Lineage (NCBI taxonomy): Eukaryota > Metazoa > Chordata > Actinopteri > Esociformes > Umbridae > Umbra > Umbra pygmaea. The sequence goes on along the minus strand of JACXGM010004523.1, from coordinate 16,902 downwards.
AGCTTTGATAGGAGGACATGTAGAGATGGCATTAAAAATACATTGGAACAATTTGCGCTCTGTTGTGTGGAAGAGTGCCTCTCAAAGTCATTACTTGGTATAAATGAATAAACAGATTACAGGAGTATGTCTGCTCTATCATTCCCTGATGCAGACTTGGGCCAAGAAATGATCTCATCAAGTTCATATGAAAACAAACACAAGGCGATAGCCAATTACAATACTTATTTCTGATTTCTGATAATTAGAATATACCAGAATGCAACTGGACAGGAAGGGTTATCTATGACTGGGGGGGGTCAGATGGCTCAACGGATTCCAACTAGTAGTCGGAAGTATGCTGGTTCGATTAGCAGCTGTGCCGAATGTCGGTGTGTCCTTGGGCAAGGCACTTCACCCTAAGTCGCTCCAGGGAGAATGTCCCTGTACTTATTGTAAGTCGATTTGGATAAGAGCGTCTGCTAAATGACTAAAATATAAATGATGAGCGAAGGGTATTTTTATTTTTCTTGGGTTTTTCTAGAGTCAGTGTTTTGTTCCTTGTGCTCTGTCCTAGATACAGATGGGTGACATTGCTGAAAGGAAGAGCCAACATAAAGTATCTCATTAAGGTGTTGGGCACGACGAGTTGCTAGAACTGCTACTAAATCTCCCATAGGTTTTAAAAATAGGTTGAGATCTTGTGAATGCGAAGACCATAGCATATGATTTATATAATTTTCCTACTGATCAAACCATTCAGTGACCCCTCATGACCTGTGGATGGGCGTATTTTCATCCTGGAAGATACCACTCTAATCAACTGCATGTAAATCATCTACAGTATACTTACTTACTACTTACTTACTTACAATACTAACTTTAAAACCCCCTGGACAGTACATTTTTAGTTTGTGTTTTAATTTGAACTAAAATAGAACAAATTCCACAATTCAAACACATATGTACGGTATGTTTTCTACAGCTTGTGAGAGAAATTAGTATGCTTGGTTGTATATCTAGCCCTTGTCAACACAGTTTTATACTGGAAGCAAAGCACCGCCTACTGACAACTTGGCTTTCAGGTCCTCCCTAGCACGTCGTTCACAAGATGCCATATCCAAATCGACCAGCAGAGGGGGTACACATGCACGCTTTAGTTGACCTGACATTTTACCAAACACTGAAAATCATATACTCTGAGTCTAGTGCTGTGTAAGGTACTTGTATACATCTGTTCTAGAACAAAATGTATCATACATTTTTTTATTATATGTATATTTACCTTATGATTTCTTGTTTTAGTAGACTCATGCTTTGAAGGTCAAATCATCACAATAATTATATTTACTCTAAATATCAAACTTTAGTATTCAAAAACTTAATCCCTCAGGTAATATGCTGTACTACTTGACATTTTCAAGCATTTCCTTGAACATCGATGCCAATGTGCTGTTCATTATGTTGATTGCTTGACTGCACTAAAGGGATAGCCTGGCTGCCTTGTTTTCATTAAAAGAAGCTCACATGGTCCTGCAAATAAACGATTTCCTCATTGCATCAAAGTCACGTGGAAGTTGTAAGAAGCATCTACAATTGCCACAAAGGCAGCTACTTTTATGGGGTTAGCCCTGTGATGAAAGATACTGAATAGAACAAGGCAGAAAGGACAACCGTTAAACAGGGCCCATCTGGTTCCAAACAAATGGTGTTTCATTGAGGCAGGGATTATGGAAGAACTGTACACATTAATACCAATAACATAAAGTCAGTTTGTCCGGTGAATGCTCCTTGGTTAATTATACAATGAGCTTTTCATAACCTGACAAAACTCTTGTTAAATTAGCCCAACAATTTGTCATTAACAATGTAGGGAAGGGTATATGGCAATGTTCCCACAGACGATAGACATGTCCCCCCCAATCATGGGAAAAATATAATTAGTCCCCCCAACATATCACTGTATTCATAACTACGCAATTTCAAAAGTATTAATAATATGCAATGAAAGCAATTGCGCTGATTATAGACACTTAATAGCACAATGTTAAGTTCCAAAAGATTGCAACCGCCCCCCCGCCTCACAATAGTTTGATCTACTGCCTACAGTACCAGCCTTCAGTAGATGCACAGATACAGGTACATACAGTGAGTGTGTGGGAATCAGTGTTGCCATGACTATGTATTTCTTGGGAAATAGCAGATGCCTATGAGAAAAAGTGGCTCTAATGAAAAAAAGTTTTGAAATTAAGAAAATACAGCTAAAAACAGTTAAATATGCATTTAATTATAGAGACATGTGCTATGAAAATATGTAAACACGTAAAGAAAGTGGCCTATGTTTTAAAGCATTTTTTGCTGGCAATCTGGAGGGAATCGACACTGTCGTTGGTGAATAACGTCCAGTAAGTAGTTCAAACAAGATATGTTAAACATTTCTTTACTTAACCACTGTACAACAAAACACAATTATAAAACACATTAACATCATTTATATAACACCAGTATTGGTTTTCGCTGTATTCAATTCCATGTCACGCTTTATGTTAGCTAGCGGTTAGCGGACTTTTGCTATTTACGTCAACCAGTGTTGGCAGCTGTTTGAATTCGAGTCAATGAGAGAAGATAGCAAGGTGACAAGAGTGTCAGAGCTGGGGACACACAGCCAGGGACAGAGTGGCACACAAGGAGTCTGAGATAAGTTTGTTGAGTGCTTGTTTGGCAAAATTATGAAATGTTCTCTTTTTTAGACTTGTAAAACAGGGACATAATTGGACAATTTCATGAATACCCCACTCTGAATCTAAACTAGTGACTGAACCAAAAAATTTTAAGGCACTGGTATTGCTGTCATGTTTTAATTGTGCAATTTTGGGTACTAGTTATAAGGTAAATTCAATATTGAGACACAACTTTGTGTTGGGTTTCAATGGAGATTATTTTAGATGAGATAGCACCATGGAAATTTACAAAAAATTTACAAAAAATGACCCTAACACATACAGTATCATTGGTTTTGCTGGTTGTAAATACAAATATCGGCATACATACTGGACTGATAAGGAACAATGCTGTAACTATTATCTAGTAGTATTACATGATGTAAACATTTGAACAAGTTGGGACAACCTTTCAGTTAACTACCTACCAATTATCCAGTAGAGGTAATTATGGTTCATCAATATACATTTAACATATTACATGTAGAATATGTGTTAACAGCATTACATTTGGTGTACCTCTCAAAATTGATCTGAATATAATTTAATGTAATTGTCCTTTCCAAAGTTGATGTCTGATTTTTTGGCCCTGCCACAGACCCCAAAAACTGTGAAGAGTTACTGGAAGAATTCAGTCTTGAAATAATGTTTAAAGCTTAAATGGAATAAAGTGGTCACCACTCTGAAATGTGTGGACTGAGTTGTCAGCAAAGAATGATATTCCATTATATTAAATGAATAGGCTAATTTAACCATGCCTGGAAGCTGTACAATATTTGCTTAATTTGTCTAAAGATTGATCATTACAAAAATTACATTAACAGATATGGCTTACAACAGTGTTATATCTGAGATCTGACAGCTTAGTGCTTACATTTGAGGGTTATCAAATTATTACATTAAGAGTAGAAACCATTTAACCTTAACACTTAAATTGAGAAAAAAATCAAATTCTTAAAGGCCTAGATATTAGATATTCACATTCATATTAATATATATAATATCTCAAAAAGCAAACATTTGAAAAGGCATTTTATTTTATTTCAGTCCATGTAAATGACATACATAACTGAAAGTAAAACATTTACAAAACTGGATATCATACTGTGCCTTCTTCCAAAGAAACTTTCAGAAAGTTTGTGACATTTGAGCTACATGTTATAAATACAAAACATGAAACACTCAATTTCCAGCATTTAAAGTGAAAGTAAAATAAATAAGTATTCACAAATTAAATGACAACTCTACGAATGCATGGTGAAACAGAAGTGCTGAGTTGAATGTTGTTGCTACGGTAAATGCTAAAGTACAAAACTGTACAACACTGCATTCTTTGATAAGCAGCCTGAAATCAATTGGTCTATCATCAAAGAGTGTCTAGATCCAACCAATTCCAAAAATGATTTGATCTTCGCTGAATCGGTTATGTTAGATAATAAGTGTGTACAGACAGTAATACAACTACTTGTTGTCAAAACTGCACAGACCAAGTAAATAAAGGTATCATCTATCTGCAATGGAATATAACAAGCCAAATAATTATTGTCCATCCATAGATCAAAAAGTGTTCAAGGCTTTTCGCCGAGTGATGCATTGAATCTTCAGATGTGTTCACGGAGAAAGAAAACATAATAATAAAATAATCTCCACCTCAGGGTTGTTTTTGTAAAATGAGAAGATGATGGCATTTAAAAAGAGTGATGTCAATGTGTTAAACAACAATATAAAACACAGTCCAAAGAGCAGAGTATATTCCTCTCCATATCATGACAGGTACATACTGTAGCCCAGCGGCGTGGCGTAAAGTCCCAAAGGTGAGAGAGGTAGCATGGGCCGGTGGTAGGGGTAAGACTGTCCATAAAGTGAGACGGCAGTGTGGAGCTGGGCGCCCAGGGGCATGGGTAACGTAAAGCCAGGGTGCAGCGCGGGTTTGGCAGCCATTTTCAGCTTCTCCAGCTCTGCTTCTTGAAGTCTCTTTGCCTTTGCCCGGCGGTTCTGGAACCAGATCTTGACCTGGGTCTCAGTCAGTGTCAAAGAACTGGAGAACTCTGCCCGTTCTGCAATAGACAAATACTGCTTCTGACGGAATTTCCTCTCTAGGGCCAGCAGCTGGGATGTGGTGAAGGGAGTCCGCGGCTTCCTGTTGGTTTTGTGTTTCCGCAGTGGACAGGTAGGACTCCCCTGCCCTGGCATGTGACAAAGAAATACAGAGTCAATGCCAATAATACACGTTCAATTTACAAATCAATAAGCTCTCGAATAGCATAAATGCTCTTGGTCCTATTATCTTCATGACTGGAAATATATACATAATGCAAAGTTATCAATACTATTATATTATAAAACTATCTCAGTGTTAAGATTGAAGGTGTGACCAAAATTTCTGGTTGTGAACCAAAAGGAATTTAAAACTATTAAATTAAAAGTTAAGCCTAATGTACAGTATAGTATGTATGCCTACAAGTGAGCTTATATATTTCCTTAGCACAGAAGTGTGACTTTGAAGAAGGATGTATTATCTGATCCAGTGAACTGTTGAATACTCAGATTGCTCTTCATCATTATATGGAAATGTCAAACAATGGAAACAACAAGAGAAGAACACTGCTATTTGTGTATATGATTATGCAGGAAACACAAATCACATGAACAAAATGAAACTGTTTTGAAGACCAGCCTGAAGTGATCTTAGTATCCCAAAGAAAAAATATACATTATTGAATATTGTTTTCAAATTAAAATGTAAGTTTAGTATAAAGTTGTAAACTACTGATTAAGGTAGAAGACCCAGAGTAAGCTAGATATTAATTTAATGACACGGGTATTCAAATTAACCCCATAGCAGTTAATGTTCTTACATTAGTTAGTCTAGATCGGTCAAAATTAGTGTCAAGACTCTTGCAACTGTTTTTGTACACAAATATTCAAGCATAGTAAAGTTCAAGTAGCCTATACCTAATAGTTATTACTAGCAACAACAAAAAGTTTTCAGGAAAAATTTAACATTGCATGTAGGCCTATTGCCATTACAGAACAACAACAATTTAATTTCATATATTGTGTGATTTCATTTGTGTTTTGGCAATAGTAGCTTCCTTTATATTAATAAACAGTGGCAAATATTGAGGTAATAGTACTATTTAAGGTGTGTGGTAATTGAATATAGAGTAAGTAGAAATGTCAATGTATTTTAAATTCTCATTTCGAAGTCTCAGGAAAAGTTACTTACGAGTTTGCGCAGAGAACCTTGGGCTCCCAGCCCAGGGAACACATTCATCCGGCTCAGAGCACTCCGACTTTACCGGCGATGGAGGGATGAAGTGCTGGCGGATTCTCTCGGGAGGGCTGTATGTGTCTCTACTAAGGTAAGAGTTATCGGTCTTTGAAAATGTAACCACGGAGACATTGTCGGGTTTCCTTGAAAAGTCACTCGGCATATTTTTACCCGACATTATAGCCTCCACACTAAAGGGATGGTGGTGTGTTGTCGGTTGAGTTTTCCGGTCATCCATCTTCCTCTCCAGCTCGGGTCGGCAGTCCTCCTCCGATGAACTGCTCTCCCTCAAATTCGAAAACATTCCCAACGAAATACGTCCCAATGGCACTAGGCTGTCTGTCTTAGATAGAAGTGCGATCCAAGTAACCGAAATGGAGCTGTCAAGTGTTGCTTCATTATAAGAATCACGTGGCGCCTGTGAAACTTTTGACCAATCCCAGCGATTCCAAAATTGAAGAGCGATCCTACTTACATTGATTGGTCTCTCAGACAAGGGTTTAAAATTATATGCATTTATATCACATAGTGCACTTATTTACTGTGACGGATAACTTCAAACCTAACCTCAACAGATTGTGTAAACACAAGCCCCATGAGGATAATTTAAGCCCATTATGAAGGACATAAACACAGATGAACAATCTCTCCCAGGATGTAACTTCCTGATTGTAAAACCTTTTGGTGCCTCAAACCAGGATACACACATTTGTGTACGTTTCCTCGGCAGGACGTTTCGTTAATGAATTCAAGTGTTTTTTTATATTGAATCGTGACCTTTCATTTGCCTACGATCTAATTTACTTTATGACAGATTTCTTTGGCACTATCGATTTAATCACGCAGTTAAATTTGCTGTCATTTTATTTTCATCAGAGCCGCAATTTTTTGAGCCTGCCAATACATTTCGATCATGCAGTGTGTGTGAGTTTAATAAACGTAAGACTACCGTTGTCCAGGTGTAGGAGGATTATGGTTGACTAAACACATGGTCAACATGTGCTCTCCAGATCTGTTTATCCTTAGTGTGACTATCTACGTGTTAATCAAACGCTAATTTACGGTTATTCAGTCAGTTTTTTCCACAAATAATTGATCTACAATAACGTTAAAACGAAAAGTGTGTACCTACTTCAACAGCCTCACTTAAAAATTGAGAACACAGTCCAATAAATAATTTGCTTTGTACATTTTTTTTCACTTGCCTTGGTTATTTTTTTCTCGAAGATATATAGCCCAGACAAGAAAAACAAAACAAGTGAATGTCAGTAACTTGTTTAAAATTCATGACTATACATGAACACATTTATTCTTTACTTTTGTACATCACTATGCTACAGTTGCTAAAGAAAAAAAAAAAAATTATAAACTAAAATAATAAATAACCAGACAGTGTTTTATATTCTTTTGTCTGACACGAAAGTTGGTGAAAGCAGAATATGATTGTGTGTGTGTATGTGTGCTTGTGTATCTGTATTCATGATTTTGTGTGTACTCGTGTGTGTATTTGTGTAACTGTGTGTGTGCGCGCACATGTATTTGTGAATGTGTGTGTGTATGTGTGTGTGTGTGTGTGTTTTTGTGAGTGAGCATGTGTGAATGGGAGTTTTTGTATTTGTGAGTGTGTGTGTGTCTTTGTCAGTTTGCATGTGTGTATCTGTGTATGTGAGTGTGTGTTTGTATTTGTGCATGTGTATCCATGGATGACTGTGTGTGCGCATTAGCTAAGCGGCCTACAGGGCTGAGACAGAACGAGCATGCCGTTCCCATGAGGCTGCGCGTTATTAAACGGGGTGATTTCACAGACAATCTGAGGTTTGCGGAGGCGCCAGTGAGCGGGGAGATCAAAGCCCTCGCTCCTCGGGGGAGAAACTGTTGCAGTTTTGCGGCTCCACTCAGTAGTCACCTCCCCTCTCGTTCCGCTCCGCCCATGCCCCTGGGCACCTTGTCCATCACAGTCTTGTGCCATGCTACAAACCGCCTGTTGCAAGGTTAACCCACAGCAAGACATGGTAACTGCATGTAGCCTATTGTTAGTTTAATGCAAGTTGTGTTATGGAAAGTCTGATAGACAGGAATGTAGGAGAAATGCATGAGACTAAAGCAGTGTGTGAACTGAGCTTAAACCAAGAAGCAGGAAGAACCCCTTTGAGTAGAAAATTATAAACACATCTTCCTTCCTTTTACAATAATCTCTTTGGGCTAGATAAAAAAAAGGGAGAGAGGGGGAAACAATTTGCCTGAGAAGTTGAGGCGGGAAAAAAAAGTCAGAAGACAGCTTCTGGTTTTGTTGGTATGTTTGGACACACCTCGAGCATTGTAATTATGGTCTATGCTTTGAAGTGGTGGAATGTGGGCCTGGGTTATAAGATGTGTGTCCTATACTAACGCGTTGTTTACACAGTCATTAAGCCTACTTTTTGGACATTTGGTCTACTTTTTGGACATTTGGTCTACTTTTTGGACACTTAGTCTACCTTTTGGACATTTGGTCTACCTTTTGGACATTTGGTCTACTTTTTGGACATTTGGTCTACTTTTTGGACATTTGGTCTACTTTTTGGACACTTAATCTACTTTTTGGACATTTGGTCTACTTTTTGGACATTTGGTCTACTTTTTGGACATTTGGTCTACTTTTTGGACA